>JBBBWG010000271.1:27704-38381 GCA_037176905.1 Azolla pinnata
ATTGTGTGAAAGAGAAGCTACACCAAAATCATTTGCAGAGGTTTTCCATGATAGATAAATAGATAGATAGATAGATATTGATACAGATATATATAGATATCCAAATATTCTGATTATTGGACAAAAAATAAAATAATTGCATTATATGAGCCACAATCGGTTTTAACTAGATCAGTAAGGCAAGGAATACCCATTCTATTGCATATGGATGAACTCAAACTGGTTTCCGAGCTCGAAAACTGCATGAATTCAACCACAACGCAAGATATCGCCCATGTATGATATAAGAGGACTAGTAAAAAGCACCGTATGCTCACTTCGATGGCATCATATCGAAGCACCTCCGACAACATCATACTACCGTCCCATCCTTAATCGTCGAATTCTTCGGTATCACTGTTATTCCCGAGCGAATGTAGAACCCCTCATCACTTCTATCGCTATCTTCGACATTCTGAAGAAAAGAAAAAGCGACAAAGCCAAGGGCATTCATCATGGATAAGGACACTTCAAAAAATATCTTTCCATGAAAACTATGAAAGGCAAGATACCTGGGAGTTCGTCAAGATAACATTCCTCCCTATTCTTGCATTCTTGTCGATTATACAGTTCCTGCAATGCCCGAAGATGTTTTTCTATAACTTATAAACCACAACCCCGAAACAGAAACAGAATTTATGAAAACCTCCGATTCTCACTAGACTTTCAAAGGAAACATATGTCTCGTGAATGTTTCTATAATTCCTAACTGGCCCTACAGTTTCCAATGCTCTAAGTTTCTATTTGGCGAAATCAATCAGGATATAGTGACAACACAAGCATTTTCGAGAAAGGGCATTATAGACCTATTTCGACCTTCTTTCTTGTTGGATATGCACACAAAACAGCAAGGTGATGAAAAATCCCAGGAAATTGCTGGAACAATCTTCCTCTCAAGTCGTACAAATGTTTCTCGTTCAGTACCTTATTTTGGAATTTTCTCCGACTCCTACTGGGACCTTCCCTTGAGCCAAAAGAGATGCACGCTCTGCATCAGTTTCATAAAAATCGGCACCAAGCATAACGGTATCCTGGATGATAGTAATATCAAAAGAATCATAGTATTCAGCTGAGCGTTAATTTGAGGATCCAAAGAATTAGAGAAAAGTCATTCATATGCAAACCTTTAATTCCACACCATCTTCGATGCGTGATCGGATCCCAACTATTGAATGTTCCACTGAGCAGCTTTGCAAGAAACACCCATGTGAAAGGATAGAGCCCACAATCTGTAGACCCATAGAGAGCAAATTAGAGTGCGTACACAAATGCAACATTATCTGATCAATGTTGTCTAATATAATTAAACTTACTCTGCAGCTATCCACTTTAGTTGGTGGCAAATATCTTGCAGACGTGTATATGGGCTTGGCAGCATCATAGAAACTGAATTTCGGTGGCTTTACAAGAGAGGTACAAATTCAGATAGTAAATCTAACTTACACTTCTTGAAAATATGACCAGTACAATACCCTACACTTTCTAGCCGATTTTAAATAGGTACCTGAGCTGTGAGTGCAAGATTGGCTTCATAAAAAGATTTAATGGTTCCTATATCTTCCCAATAGCCATTGAACAAGTACGCCTGCACATTTTTAACATTTGGTTAGTACATTATGGATCTCAACACATTGATTCCGTTAAACGGATAATAGAGAATGCAAATTTCCCCCAACCTAGAAAAGAAAGAATTCACAGATCAAAATATGAATCTAGATCATATATTCCCAAGAAATCCTGAATCTACCACTAATCAACAGAGACGTGACGTTCATTGATATGCTCTAGCAGAAAAGTTATTATGACAAAAATTGGTTGTCTTTTCCTTTATAGTATTCTATGACACGGTGGGGCATGCAATATACAGTCAGCTCGGTTTGGGATATGTGAGGTGTCATAGATTCGGATCCTAAAGCAGACATGTCTCTAGTATGAGATAACAAGGATCAACTGCAACTAGCATATATTTTCTGTTAGAATTTATTACATATATTTCTGAATTTACCTTTACATTGTATTCTTTTGCAGACGCAGGAATAATTTCTGAGCCAAAATCATTTGCAGTGGGATATCGCCACCTATACAAGCAAACTAATCGAGTTGAAATTCTTTCAACTGTTCGGTGAGGTATTTATACTTCAACTGAAGTTGCAATCAACCACATGTTACCTGAGAAGCTTGAGAAGGATGTCTTTTTTGAACACGTAAACACCCATTGAAGCTATATAAGGAGATTCCTTTGCTGCCTCCGCATCGAGACCCAGAATAGTGGTATCCACTTGCTGATGTGAAGTACTTAACGTTAATACCAATGGGAAAGAAAAACTACGTATTGCTTTCATGTAAAGCTTGAAAAAAAAACTACCCAGAAATGTTCTTTATCATCTAAAGCCCCTAAACTTTTGTTATTTTCCCAGGTCAAAACCTCATAGAAAAAATAGCCAGATGGATTTATTGTTGTATCGTAGTGCTCAGATAACTCGTTTAATTGAGAAAATTGGATGAGATTGATCATACAGAAGCTCGAATAAGAGAAAATGCATCAGAAATAAGAACATAAGGTATTCTTAACCGTTTTCCCCTGCCAGGTAAAAGTGATTGACTTATCTGGATGACGGATGAAAACTCACCATGGCTTTCAAATCATCTCCTTTTGGCTTCTCTGCAAAGTTCAAAACACGACCATTTTCGTCGATTTTCATCAAGCCATAGTCTGATGCTCGACTGCAACGAATCAAAAATATTGGCCACTAAAATGGGTTCATATTTTGGGACATATTAATGCCATATACTGTAAGCCGCAAAAATAGACAATGATACTCAGCTAAATACAGTGTATAGAGGTCTTACCTATCATCAATGGGCACGCAGGATATTGTAATATCAGCATCACTGTCCTTGTGCTTCTGAAAACAAAAACACTTGCAGATTGTCTCAGTAGAAAGATGGAATGACTGATTTGTAACAAACAAGACTATAACCTGCACAAAGTCCATGTAATCCATACGATACAAATGATCACCCGAAAGGATAACAACATGCTCCAGATCTGCATTCTTCGGATCCTGTAGTATATATCAGAAGCAATTACTCTATAAGTATAAAAATTAACAACTGAATAAAAACATTGGAATCAGAATTACATTTGGTTAGACTTACACAAAACTAACTTGACTTTTAAGCAGTTTAAAATGTATCAACGTTAGCCAAAGATTTATTATACTAACCTCAAGGAGCCACGTGAACTGTCTCACAGCATCAGCTGTTCCTTGAAACCAGTTCATCCCTGTCTCACCAGGTCTTTGTGTTGCTGCGAGAACCTGGCAAATATTATTACCAGTTTTAGCTGTTAAGACCAAGCTGTCCATGCTTAATGCTTCAAGAAATAAGTAGATCATAAACATTTCAAATTCAAGGCTTATGAATGAGGTCATCCATTCTTTACAGGCTTGGGAAAGAAAAAGAGAAACCCCAAAGTTATGTGCTATTTCCGGGTATATTTCCTATGTTTTCGAAAAATGATATTATGGTACTTTTTGGAATTTTATTGTGGTATTTTTCTGGATATAAACTAAAATGGCAGTGCTGTATTGTTTTTAAGAAAGCAAAGTACCTCCACAAAACCATCTCCAAAATTGACACCATTCCCAAAATTATAAGTCCTGGCAAGGTGCCGATTCAGAGATGCTGAATTGAATTGTGTGAGAATAAACACTTTGTTGATGCCACTGTTGATACAGTTGCTCATAGGAACATCAATCAATCGATAAGCCCCACCAATAGGAACCTAAGAGATCAAGAAACATGTCACACGAGGGATAGACCCAATCTTAAATTGCACCCATGTAAAACAACCTGACATGATTAATCCAACAAGAATCTAAACCTTTAAATTCCATACCAAAAGATGAAACATCGTCATATCTTGATATGGAAACTCAATAATGATGCATTATAATCCAAATAACATATACCATTCATTACAAGTTCTAGCTTTCTTCACTTCCAAAGTTCTAAGAGGCATGTCAAATATGAAAAAATGTAATTGACTGAATAGGATAAACGTCGATGGCCTAAATATGAGAAAATGTAATGGACTGAATAGGATAAACGTCGATGGCCTAAACCAGCAAAATCCAAATATAATGATCACATAAACCCCAAAGAGATTAGTACATTCTGAAATATCATAGTGCTCTTAATAGAGTTTCTTCCTTCAAGCAAGTAGAATCTTTACATAAATCTCGTGGCTTGAGGTGCTTAAAGCAAGGCGCAAAGAGTGCAGTTCAGGACATTGAGCCAACAGAATCTTTACATTTTAACCGTTAATGTTTAATCGCAGATTCTACCATAGTGCACCATTTAAGAATCCGTATATACAGCTCCTAAGCTTCAGTTGCTAAGGCAAGGATAAAACAGTGAAATACTGAACATTGAAGCAACAGAATCCCAACATTTCACCTGCAGTGTATTGTCACAGATTCTATGGTAATGCATCATTTGAGAATCTGTACAGCTGCAGGTGTGAAAAACGTTGATCCAACAACATTTCAACCTCCATCATTTACTCACAGACTTATAATAGTGCAGCATTCGAGAATCTGTACATAAAGCTCCTAATCTTCAGCTTCTGGCAAGGAAAATATCGATCCAACTACATTTTAACCTCCAGAATTTAGTCACTGATTCTACAATAGTGCATCATTTGAGAGGCAATGTAGTAGAATCTTTACAATCTCATGCCAAATACCAGAGAGTTACAGATCATTTGAGAAAAAACACACTGTAGTGGCATTAATCTGAACATAGGAAAAACACTCTAGTAGCATTGACCCACACAATAGAGAAAATATTCTTTAGTAACATTGAATCAAACAATATAGATAATCATACTTTAGTTATCTGAAGATTAAGAAAACACACTGCAGGAGCGTTTATCTGAAGAATACAGAAACGCACTTTACTAACATCAATCCAAACAACAGACAGGCATGCTTTGGTAACATCAAATCCAATTATAAAGAAACACACATTAGTAACATTCAACTGAATATTATGCTTACCGCTGGTTTTGCACGTTGCTTTGTAAGAGGAAATAATCGAGTTCCAGCCCCCCCTCCAAGAATGATCGACAGGACAGAACGAGGATCAACCGGCGATCTTGGTACAGTGATCGAGGTCTAAGATGCAAAATACCAAAGCTGAGGGTTTAAAATACAGAAATCTGTAATAGTTTCAACACAAAGAGCTTTTAATTCATAGTACAAAGTAACAATAGTGGTATGTAAAAATATATATAAATGTCTACGTTGAAGAACTGTAAATCTAAAGGATCCTGCTTTGAATGACATGCCATATGCATATTCTTCGAATCATTACTTAAATAGATTTGTGTGCAGTTAGATGAAATAACAATGTGTGTGCAATCAGATCAAATGAGCAAGCCTATAATCTACAATGGGATTTCCAGAGAAATTCGTCTAGGAAATAAGACTGCGAGATGCTTCTTTGTGTCAGGGTCTCTGAATCATAGACTAAGAAGAAAAGGGAGAATTATTGCTGAGATAACAGATATGGATGATGCTTTCAAGCTAGCATACAATTCAAACAGTGGTGAAAAGTCAAAGACTCATAATAATACAGCGAAAAGAGGAAGAATTTATTTCTGGTTATTGCCACATAGAAGAGGTAACTGGCGCAAATGGATCCGTTTCGAGCATAAAACAGCACTCAATTTTAAAGTCCAGAGAAAAACCAAAGATTTGGAATAACACAGAGAAAAGAGGAAGAATTCATTTCGGATTATTGCAACAGCTCAGAGGTTCAGAAACTAGCGCACAAATTAAACAGGCATGAAAAATCGAAGAATAAGAGGGAGAATTCATGTCCGATTAACGCAACAGGTGGAGATAACTGACAAAAATCGATTCTTTTCGAGCAGAGACTAGCAGTCAATTTGAACTGCCGTGGAAAATCAAAATTAACACAGAGGAAGAAGGAAAGATAAGAATGTAGCATCATTGGGAGCTTCATATGTATTCGCCTTTCCTTTGTTCCGCAGCTCCAATGGAAAAGCATGGCTTTCTTTTGTAGTGCCTCAATGATGAGAAAGAGGACAGATTTTCTCCAGAGAAAAAAGGAAGAAACTCCATCTCCGCCACAGTAGAACAGAGAGAAGACATTCGCAACGAAGGTCGCTTCAGAAAACGTACGACGAAATGCATGCAGGAGTAATTCCAGTTGGTAAGGAGCACCCGTCCTGTGTAGTGCGATGACCTTATGGCTTGAGGCTTGAGGTTTGGGAACTTCAAGCTTCGGTCCAAGGTCTTAGGGTCTGGCTTACAGTGGAATGAGATGCGGAGTTAGTTCCCGTACCTGCACCAGCTCTCTAGCAGCATTCTGCAGCACTGTAGCAGATGAGGCGGAGGCTAGAGCGCAGCCGTGAGGCCTGTGGCAGCGGTAATGGAGGGGACGGGAGCTGGTACCGGTGGGCGAGCTATGGAGGGAAGGAAGGAGGAGGGAAGTGCCGAAGAAAGAAGAAGAATGAGAAGGCAAGGACGACGATGACGAGGCAGAAGAAGGAGAAGGAGAAGGAGAAGGAGAAGAAATGGATTTGGAGGAGGGAGGAGAAGCAAGGCAGCGGATGGAATCCGCAGCAGAAGCAGCAACAGCAGCCATGGCGAAGGAAGGAACGGAGGGACGAACAAGTGAACCTAACCCTAACCCTAACCCTAACCCTAACCGGAACTCTGATCGCCTCTTCTGTTGTCCTCCGTCAAATGATGGATTCCTTGGCCCGTGAGGAAGGAATGTGAGCCGGCGATGGCGATGGCGATGGCGATGGCGATGGCGTTCCTTTCTCCGTCAGGCTCCTTCTGCTCCTGCGGCTTCTGCTGCTGCTTCTGCGGCTTCTGCGGCTGCTTCTCCTTCTCCGTCTTCTGCTTCTGCTTCAGATTCTTCCCCAGCTCCAGCTTCTGCTTCAGATTCTTCTCCGTCTTCTGCTTCTGCTTCAGATTCTTCTCCAGCTCCAGCTCCAGCTTCAGCTTCAGCTTCCTTTCCTGCGTCTGCGTCTGCGTCTGCGTCTGCGTCGCCTGCGAGAGCGAATCTTTCTTCTTTCTTTGCTTCTTGTTCTTTGGTTCAGACAGAAAATCTGATAAAATCAGTTTCCTCCCTTTTGTTTTTGTTTTTGTTTTTAGGGGACAAAGAATTCCGCCTCACGAAAACTAGATTAACGCCTCTAATCTTTGAAGATTAACGCGCAACTCGATTTGATTAACGCGCAACTCGATTTGATTAACGCGCAACTCGATTTGATTAACGCGCAACTCGATTTGATTAACGCGCAAATCAATCAATTGCGAGCTCAATTACCATCGAATTCAGCTGATTGATTAAAGGCTCGATCTACTCGGTCGAGCCCAAATCAAGGTTTAACGCGTTTGATCGGTTCATCAGATCCGAGAGCTTTACACGGGGCTTCGGCCGATCGATATGCGTGCAGTTGAGGGAATCGATTGGGATTAGCTACTGAAAAGCGATTAGGAGCAAGAATCGAGACTTGGCGAAATTAATTGGGTGCTAATTCTCGGTAGAGGACGAGGTTAGGCGTTAGTTAATTCGCAATTTCCGGTCGTTAAAAATGTAATTTTTATAATTTTGTCAGGCGTTTTTCTTTCAATTGTCCTCTTGTTTTTCGTTTTTCTAGATATTTTCCTTCTGCTTCTTTTTTCATTGTTCTCTGGGTTTTGTTTTTTCCTTCCTTTTTCTTCGTAAAATAATGAATTTTTGCCTTGTTTTGTTTCTTGTTCAGAAAACGTGCGGTCCAGAAAATTCTGGACCCCCGCAATTTTAAAAATAGAAAAACAAAGAAGAAAAAATATGCAGAAATTCCCAGAAAATAGACGGGGGAATTTTAATGGCCACCCAAATAACCGCAAAATGGAAATCCCAAAATCATATATATATATATAATATTTTTGCTGCCTGAATATTCGCTTCTCTGATCCTAACCAACTAACTAACTACGTACGATTTTTTTTTGTGTTTTGCTGATTACGGTGGGATTGGTAGTAATTAGTGTAGGATTAGCACTAAAATCAACTTCGAATCGGTGTAATTAAGATGGATCTGAGCTCGTGATTAGCCATCTTTACGATTCGTTAGTCACTCATTGTGTGGTAATAACTGATTAGTTCTTCTTAGGTTGATCAGTCTTTTACTCACGCGACAAGAGAGGGATAAATCATCTCAATCGGGTCGATTACGAACAATAGCTGCCCGCAAAATCATTTTCAAAACTTATTTTAACACTGGTTATCATTAAATCATTTAATCGGATGCTTGATTAGGGCATCCCATAAAACGAATCGAACCATAATCATCTAAGTAATGATCAGACGGCACGATCAATACGTTGGCCGAATTACCAGAGCTTAGCGGAAAGTGATTTTCTTGTCGGTACTTCTTGGAATGTCTACGAATTAGATCGAATCAAATATGCTCTACATGCTAGGTTTGCAATCGTAATATGATTGAGCCTATTCATGGTTTGATGGATCAGTTAGTAGACGAACTTGTCGATTAATTGGTTTAACGATGGAAGGTGTCGATGTGTTGCTGTGTTTGTAACAGAAGGTGCGGAATAGATACAAAGTTTATTTGTATGTATATATCATAGAACGTAACATCCGCAAGCTTCTCGTTCTGCAAACACGAATATAAGTTTGCAAACGTTTGCGAATGTTATGTGTTCATTTTTTCTTATTTTTTTGAGAAACAAGTCCTAAAACGCCCTTCAAGCTATTGTCAGGCGGAATGTGCACAAAGTTCATCCCAGGGTCGCAGATCTTCGATCACCCAACGATAGAGATGATCATTATGTTGGAGATGTTCCAGTACCAGCTCGAAAACGCGATTTCCACTGCATTATGTGACGCCTCATTGGCGATTTTCTACATCGATGGCCCTATACATGTCTTCCAAGTGAATCATGACCAAGCCATTGCAAAGCATTATCTCGTAGTCTGTTTGCATGCGAATCACATCATCTCGTAGTTGCGTTAGAGCTTCGCTACGATTTGGGGAAAAAGGATCGGGCGATTCATGCCCGGAAAAGAGTGCCCAACTTCCGACGATCAGGGGAACGATGGACATTAGCTTTCCGAAGATCTGTAAAAAAAAAAAGAAGCAGTGACTCTTATGCAGTCAGCCTTCTGGCGATAATATCGTAACTAACCAACGGCAGTCGTATCTGGAATCGAGAGAACGAGAAGCCAAGTAGCCCAATAATTGAGTCCTGGGGGTTTGCAGAGCTGGGATCGTACGACTGCCGTCGGGCATCGGCTTCTGCATATGCTCTCTCGCATGCATTGACAGACTCGATCGATGCCCTGTGATGGGTGTGTCTTATGTGACATGGTTCGTAGATCGACATGTATATATATATATAAAGAAAAGCCATGTGATCATTCTCCCTCCCCAGCAAAGATCTTGCAGCTGTGGGCCACACAGTTTGTAGTATCTCAAAGGAACTTGTGTGTTTATGCTTGACACTTGCATGAATTTCACAGTGACACACACAGGAGGAAAAGGGAATCGTAAAGGGTTCGAAGAAGACCTTACATAAATACTCGATACTCTCACGAAGACAGCTAGCCTTCTTTTATAGACTCAAATTCTTCTATGTGGTGACTCACACAACTTTAACTCTTTTGATGGGTTAAACCCACGTTTGTTAACATTGTAAACATCGGTCGCTCGATGGTTATGCTTGCAAAAAACAAGCAGGGAGCTGTGTTATTTCTGTGAACACATGCAGGGATCGAGAGATTAAAAGCTGGGCACTTAAGGGATAATCTGGCAGGAGAAACACCGATATTCATATGTTTTGCTCAGTTCCTTATGTGACCCATCAATATTCACAATGTAAAAATTGATCTCTCTCCTCCTCCCTCTCGTCTACACAACACTGACAAAGCGTTTATTTCCAACCGCCGAAAAATGATAACGGATCGAGTCGGATGGTGTATACTGGGGTGTTGCTCCATCGAATCTGTTTAGAGCTGGATTGCGAATCTCGCTGATGCAAACCCAGCTTCTATTCACTACAACCAGCGAGCTTTCGGCGTTCCCTTCCTCGGCTTGCTGTTTTTTACCTGCAGGAAAGCTTCCGCTAAGCAGCTCATCAGCTCTAGATCGCACGCGCATTGTCACATCTGAAATGCACAACTCCTCCGCAAACATGGGCACGATCGTGTATGCACCGTGCATTCGAAATGCGTTATACGCATACATACGCATATAATAGCATTCGCACAGTACATGTACATACATGCTCGCAGACATACATACCTACATACGTACCCTTGCAGCATGTCACGCACGCACATGCATACATACCCTTACACGCACACATACATACCCTTTCATCGTCACACACACACACACACACACGCATACACATACATACATACATTGTCTCACACACAGGCACACATACATACATACTTATCCTTTCAATGTGTCATATACATACATGCATCCTTTTGTTTTTTATTTTTTTGTGAAAGCTTTTATCCTGTCATTAGTTATAAACAAGGCCAACTGGCTACATAAACCCACATGGGGAATTAGCTATTA
>JBBBWG010000282.1:10550-24049 GCA_037176905.1 Azolla pinnata
GGGTCCCCCAGAGAAGCATTTCTTGAGCTAGTTGGAGAGGTTGTAGGGTTTCTTGAGTTAGGTTTAGGGTTTCTATACGGTTTTGGGGTCCCCCAGAAGCATTTCTTGTGCTAGTTGGAGAGTATAGGGTTTCAGGATAAGGTTTAGGGTTTCTATAGGGTTTTGGGGTCCCCCAGAGAAGCATTTCTTGTGCTAGTTGGAGAGGTTCTAGGGGTTCTGGGGTTAGGTTTAGGGTTTCTATAGGGTTTTGGGGTCCCCTAGAGAAGCATTTCTTGTGCTAGTTGGAGAGGTTTCTAGGGTTTCTAGGGTTAGAGTTTAGGGTTCTTTTTAGGGTTTTTGGGTCCCAAGCAAGAGTCTGTGGAATCTTTTCTCCATGGCCTCGTCTACATAAACGAGAGGGGAGGGGATTCCTGTCGAGTATCTGCTTCTCGTCTGGGTAGATTCCCTGTTCTCGTCTCTCTCTCTCTCTCTCTCTCTCTCTCTCTCTCTCTCTCTATAGATACAGGCATGGAGGCTGTGATCGGTGAGACAGACATGGCCGTGTTCATGCAGCAGCACGCCATGCTCTCCGCAGCTCGGGCCCTGGGTACCACCCACGTCGCCCCAGATTGTCAGACCATCGCCCACTTCCTGAAGCAAGTAACTACTTCTACCCGCTACCCATTTCCTCTCAAGGAATTAGGGTTTCAGGTTTTCCTCTTTTTTGTTATCTTCTTTTTGGTTCTTCTTTTACTGTGGATCCTGGGTTTAGGGTTTTGCTTGTTCGATTCCCCCGAAGCATGCCATGGAGTGGGTGCAGTGCGTAGTACTTGTCTGTGAAACGTGCCATGTAAAAACATGATGTGGCGTACCTGATGTAGCTTATGTACCATGTGCATCACATAGATTTTCTTCATGGTTTAGTGTATGCAGCTTATTTCATGTGCATCGCCTGGAATTTCTTCATGGTTTACTGTATGCAGCTTATTTCATGTAGATTTTCTTCAGGGCTTGTGTGATCACTTCACGCTTTAAGATCACCGATTATTGCTTATTATATCTGCAACATCAATTCTCATATATCTAATAGACACCTTGTCATGTGCACAGTTTAATTCAGATCATGTAAACTGTGTGCAGATGGCGACATAGCTTGTGCTGTGTGAGAACAATGCTACAAATACTAAGCATAATTGAGGATCTTACACATGAAGTAATCACACATACAGCGAAAGAAATTTATTTCCTTATGCACACAACTCAGATGTGCAGGGTGACATACATGCCCAGTTTTTAGTCGCCCATGTGGCCATATAGTTCAATAGGGAGATGAAGGCATATATTACCATGGTTTTGTATCACCATTCTGATGATTAGCGTCTTTCTGAAATGTACACCCTGTATGTAGATCGAATTGGAACACTGATCGAGCATTCTAGCTAGCCTATGCCATGTATGTATGCGTAACCACGGGTGATGAGTATAAAGCCTTGATTACTATACAGTTGGTGAACAACATTTTCTGATGCTTTGCCACATGGTGTTATTTACTATGGCAAAGATCAAGATTGTTTTTACTAATGCCCGGCCATGGAGGTAAAGATGTATTTTGATGATGGGTGACCATTGATTGTTCAGGAGTTTGACAAGAGCTATGGGAGCGGATGGCAATGTGTGGTTGGCACCAACTTCGGCTCCTTTGTCACTCATTCCCATGGCCACTTCATCTACTTCTTTGTCGGCAAGCTCGCGATCCTCCTCTTCAAAGCTAGCCTTCCATGCTACCATATCGATGATTAAGTTTTAGCATATCATATACTTCCACAAGGTCAGAAGCCGAAAGAAACAGGATCTGAAATCTTTGCACGTTAGCGGCGGCATGGCTGAATAGCTCGCCCATTGTGCACATGTTTTGGCTCAGAATGTGTCCGGCCTTTTAATCCAAGGGTTAGAAATGGCAGAATGGTTCAATAATCTTGTTGCCTGGGGATGTTCATGTGGGGTTTTCATGGGCGTATATAAGAATCGTTCTTCCTTCAACATAGTAATTTCATTCATAGAACTGTCACTTAAATTTGGGTGTTGTACAAATCTCACCAATCGTATATCCAATCACAGAAGCCGATGTTGAGCGTTTCCATTGTTTTAAAGATGAGTTGAGTATAGCAGATTTCATTGGAGAACGTTATCACAACCATGCTCGACGATTAAGGAATGCTTGAAGGTGTTAAAAAGCGTTTGTGAATGTCAGAAAGTTTGGCGACTGTTACGGGAGCTTTCCTCTTAAGATGAACACAGAGACTTCAATAAGCCATTGAAAATGACTAACAATGTGTCGATTTGACTTATTAATATACCAGCGTAACGATAAGCTCAGCAGACTCAAAAATAATAATGAATTTGTATTGTTGAAGAAAAAATATGTTCCTAACAGCACAAACAAATCAGCATATACAGCCATGTTGTATATAATCAACTCAATGATAAAATGTAGCCGCATCAAGTTGTTAAATTGGTACCAAACCGCTCATGATACTGTAGTTAGTTTGTCCACAACTTCATCAATTTGATTGATACTGTAGCTTCTCGACAATTTGTTCCATTCCATTGAGTTTCTCATCTTATGTACACTTCCAAGCAAAATCATATCCGACTAGCTTGGCACCAAATCTGTCAAGGCACTGCTCTAGGAAGAATAATCGATAAGAAACACCAATCACTTGTGGTATCTTTTAGAAGAACTCTCGCTTGTCTTCCACAGTCAACAAGAAAGTGTGGCCACATCCAGCGCCTGAAAAGACATTGACTTTTCTTGAGTCAAAAATGCTTTCGTTGGTGGCTGAAAAACTCCTGTCTTCATCCTTAACAGAAAGTCCATCTGCATCCGCCTCTTCCGCAAAGAGCTCCCAACTCACATGGTATCCTGACAGGTCATAAACTCCAGGTGCAAAAACACAAAGTTGTAGAGTGTATTCCTTGGTTTCGCCAGCACCAAAATTATCAATTTTGAAGCAATTCAACGAGGTCCATAGGAAAGGAATGGCAAAAGAGTTTAACTCTATCTCCTCAGGGAAGGAGGATTCATTATTATCCAATTGATTAGTCTGTGATAAGGGGCTACCCTCCAGCGAGATGTCATGCCAGCCTATCTGGTTATTTAGTGCTTCTTTTGAAAGGGTAGGGTTTGTAGTTGAAGCATTGCTTGCTGTTGACATGTCAACTTTCACTCTAGCAGGTCTTTTAGAGAAGTTTTTGATGGTTAGTGAGAAGAAAACCTCACGTGGACCACTAGAGAAATCATGAGTAATAGTTGACGGTCCTTCCATAAGCCATACAACTGGGGAAGATTGCTTTACTCTGTCAAAGATCATAATGTCATGCGAACTATAAAATTCAGATTTCAAGCCTTATTGCCATAGAAATGATCAGATATGTTCATGAGACTTTAAAAAGAAAACTTATTAAGAAAATAACCTGGAGTGACAAATATGATGCGTGAAGAACTGTTGTCCATCCTGAAATGCAGCTGACTTTCCTGCCGAAGAGACATCTTGTTGCTTTGAGATGAGAATTATATCAAGTTCATTTTCAAGAATCTTCAATGGTTCTGCATTTAGTACATCTCTGAATTCCTGAAAATAAAACTTTATCAGGGAACCATATATATTATTCAATAGGATATCTAAACCCTGAGCCCAAATACAAAAACAATCTTAAGACTCCTAGAACCCTGACTTAGAGGCAGTTAAAAACATGCACAACAGCTTCAATTTTCAAAGCCTTCAATCATTACAACTGGACTTGCTAGTAAGAAAACTTCTCAAGGACCAAACAGACGTATTTTCTATTAAACTATTAAAAACATTTAGTATTTTCCGATCATTTTTTAATCTATTTTTCTACGAGATCAATACTCACCTGAACTTGGTAAGCACACTATTCCAAACACTGAAAAGGAGCATCAATCTACATTCATCGTGATAAGGTTAAAGAAAAAATTTCACAAATAATCACCATGGGATGCATTCTAAAGGGCAGAGTTCAAGTGAATCTACACACAAAATATTGTTAAATTTCAATAGAAACATAGAAATAACTGCATTTTAATTATAGGATTACGATTATTGATTATTTCAATTCTCTGTACCTTCTCTTTCAATATTCTCTCATGTATATGGAACTTGAATATCGGTCCTGCCATGACATTGATTAATGGTTCATTGCTGCTAGGAGGGCCTAAGCGGATGTTGCTAACACTGCCTGCATGATGCATAACAGAATCTTCTGGCCTACCAGCGTCCTGCAACTAAACTATAAGTCATTTCCACAAATACTCACTCAGCAAAAGAGTATCACAGAGTTACCATCAGATGAAAGAAAAGGGACAGTGTTTGAGAGGCTGGTAGCAACTGGGATGGTGTTAAAGATGCAGAGAGGAATGCCGCATCACTAGGATCATCAACTCCTTTGGAACTGTCAGATGTAGATGGTTGTGGCAATGGTGTGATTCGCCATCTATTCCCAATGCATGACACCTGACGCAACCAGAAACTTTCGGTACTATGCACATTTGCAATGTCCAAACGTAAAAGGTATTGCTCCAGTTTTAAGAGGCAGGGTGAAATATTAACAGAAACCCTTAAGGATGGGTAGACCTGAAAAGATAAAAGAGAATGTCCATGAGCTATTCAGATTAGGAATAATACATAATTCAAAATCGTAAAACAGTTTTACCTAATGATGCCTACAGGTCAGCTGTTTCATCTACTACCCATGTATTGTGTGACAAATATACATACCCCTAAAGCAACATGGGTTACAACCTCCATGGTAAAAGTGTTCTGAAATTCATACTCTAGAAGCATGTTGGAAAAGAGCCATGGATCTTCTAGGTACAAGTGGCAGTCACTCACTTTTGGATCTATTCACTGATAGTTATCATCTAAACATGGTTTGTCTAGACGTATCTACAACTAAAGATTAACCCTCGCAATATGGATGTTTGAATCCCTCTTCATAATGGCAACCATTCACAAAAGATACACATGTCATGTCAAAAAGTAATGCATTTACAACAAATTCTCATGTCATGTAAGAAAATCCTTAGATCCAGCAAATTGTAGAAGAACCAAACAAGCATGCCGAGAACCAGCCACTTACCTGAAGCACATGACTCATTCTAACAGTGCGAAATTGTAGTCCACCAGTATCCTTGTTTGATTCATAGTACAGGATATTGTTCAGAAGCACATTTCCCAATTGTCTTCCATGCAACCACAAAGGCCACAACAAAGTAGAACCACCTTCCAAAATGGTCGTCTGCTTCACATGCAGCACAAAGCTAAGTACATTATAAGGAGTCTCCCATTTTACAAACAGAAAAATACAGCACCTCTGGAAAAGTATATATGGATTGTGTGACATCTGTGTCAGATATATCTCCCACTGTAGATTGAAGATTCACACCACCAGAATCTTCGAGGCAATTTGGAAATTCAGCATCAAGGTCTTCCATATTTCCAACAAGCAGAATCCCTGGTTGGCTTGTACGGAACCTCAAGTTCTGAATGGCACAGCATCAATTTATTCATCAGTTTTTCTACTAAACACAATCAAACAAACCTAGCAACAATTGAGCATTAAGATTGAAAAAGAAAACCTTGATCGCAACATCTGATGTGTTCGAGAGCTCAAGCACAAGACGATGTAGCTCCCCAGTATTAATTTTATCAGGCATCCCATGCAAAGAGACCTCCAATCTAGGCATATGCTGGAAAAAAAGTCCATAGAAGTTACACAGTTTCTGCAATCTAGTCACACTTCTATAGTCACACTTCTATACCTGGTTGACAATAAAGTTAAGACGATGATGAGGTGGATGTATACGGAATTTATCACGTCTGCTCTTTTTTGTTCTACCTTTTATTCTCCCTTCTGTAAATTGCTGATACCCTTTTACAGTACCATTCAAAGTCCATTTGACTCCTACAATACTGAGAAGTCCTTTCTCATGGGGTATTACCTTCAAATGACCCTGTATGAAGAATTAAAAAATTATCGTCCTTACACAAAGAAAGCCTTTGCCTATAGTTAAGAATTCCAAATTCTTTGAGATTGAGCAGAGCATGTGATGGCTTATAATCAATGAGCAACAGTAACCAGACTATATACATATAAAAACACTGAAACTAAAAAATGTCTTTTAAGTATGCAAGCTGGCTACCCACTAGAAATTTAAAATCCTTAATACTTATTAAAGATATTGATCAAAGTTTGAATAACAATTGAGATGAGGATAACATATGTAAAATCAACAATTTTTAGATGAGAAACTCTACCACCTAACAAACTATATTTGAAACAAAAAACATAGCGTATAAAATCCCACCATGCGTTTCTCCCCTGCTTTCATCAGGAAAGACTCCTCTACAACTGTTATCAATGGATTTTCTTCATCCACAAGATAGAGATTTCCTTCAAAACTGTAAATCATCAGGGAAAATGTCATGAAACTATATACTTTCAAAAAACAAAGAAGAACTAGTAAGCCTATTTCGTAACCTGTTTAAACCATGTGCATTGGCTGTTGATGATGTGGAATTGGTTCCGTTTTTGGAGCTTCCAGTAGCATCACCTGCCTCTATGACATATACAGTACAAGTTCAATATGAAATAAAGATGCCTAGCGTTATCGGTTTTTGAACTACTTGCCTTCTTTTGCAGCAGAACTTCCATCGCGGAACTTACAGATAAGAGCAACGGAAGATAGATTCAAAGTAATTTGAAGGGGGTTGATAAACTCCACATCAACGGTCAATGTTTCTGCAAAAAGTTGAGAAATCTAACGGTTACTAACAAGTTAGCACTGCTCAAGCAAACTCAGGATTAAGTAGAAATGGGCTTAAGAACTTAATGCATTTACTTTACTCCAGTGACCTAATTCTACTAATGATTATTTGAGATCTGATGAATTCAACACAAAATTAAAGTGCATGAATCTTATTAACTTGCAGTTTTCTGGATTGCTGCAGCTGCTTTCCACCCATGTGTCATAACTATTTGTCCGCCTTGGGACAATAGGATTTAGAGCTTGCAGTCTTGAGATTGCTGCAGCTGCTTTGTTCCACAAAATATTTCTACCCATTTGTCATAATTATTTGTTTTTCGGCCTTAGTAATAGGCTTTGTTTTTCGGCCTTACATTATTCCACAACATAATTTTTATCCATTTTTTATAATTATTTGTTTTCAACTTGGGACAATAGATTTTACAACTTCCAGTTTCAGGATTGACCCACCAGCAACAACTTCTACCCTTTCGTTACAACTATTTGTTTCTCAGCCTGAAACAATGAACCTCCCTTGCTTCAGAGACTTTTCCATCCTAGATTAGCCCATGCTAGAAACTTTTTGAAAGTAAAAGCTTTGACCCAATCTAAGTGCAGGATCTTGGGTTATTGGATGTTTACGATATTTCAGAACTTCAGTTTAGTTGTATCTATTCTCGTATTTTGTCAATTTGATCTTATAAGTCATTTTTGCCTCTTAGAAGATGTTAAAATAATTCTTTCTTTCAGCTAGTGAGCTGGACACTTTGAGAATAGGTTTATGATCGCAAACATCAAAATGTCATACCTCCAGCAACACAGTGATTTGAATCACTCACTTCAGTTGTGGGTGTTCCTCTATCCAGCCAGTTACTAGCACTAGTCTGAATTGATGGAACTATACCTTCCTCCAATGGTGCCCAAACATCTTCTAACAGCGTAGACTAGTGCACATAACCATGTACAACACTGATTAAGCACTCACAGCAAGTTGAGTGAAAACATATGAGACAGAAAAAGAGTTTGTAATGTTTGAAATTCACCGCCGATTGTGAGGCATATGTCCTGTGGTCTTCAAAATGGACCTTAACGCTTTTCTTGTTTATGTGTGGTAGATCAAGGCATAACATTCTATTGGTATCCTGTTTAACATTCTGGAATGTAGAAAGTCAAACTAACAATGCAAAACTTAAACCAGTCATTATTGAAATCTCAGCATATCTTTTTACCTGTATGGCTTGGAAAAACTCTTTCAAAAACGATGCTTGGTTAGTTGGAGATTGATGGCTACAAGAAATCAGCTTTTTGAAATACTGTACAGCCGCCGCATGATCACCAAGATATGCCGATAGCCTGATGCACCAAAGAGATCATGAAAAAGCCATCACTATTAAAGATCACAAACAACATTAATGAAGCAAACCTTCCTAGATTGAACATAACGTGGTCATTAATGTAGCTCCATCCTTGCCCTTCAAATATGCTTAAGACACTCATATACGCCCGGAGAGCATGTTTTTTCTGTTCATATAGAAACAAACTGATCATCCTTGTTCAACCCTTAATACTATATTTACAGAACTTGAGTTATCTGTTATAAATGTAAATGAGGTTTAGATGCATATGAATGTTAAATTAGTACATACGGATGATACTCAACAACTTGATGTGCAACTATTACCAATGTCTATGGTGCTTCTGAGAAAAACAACTTGTACAAATATCTGGACAGACATTTTTAAATAACAACTTGTTCCTCCAAGTTTAGAGGACACATGTTAAAGCTGGAAAGTGCAAAAATCAATAATAATACCTGCCCACAGACATTGTAACGATTCCCTGCAAGGACGAGATAAAATCCATATTTCCGAAGCATAGGTGGTGTAGCTCGGAGATAACAATATGCAGCTTGCTCAAGGAATATTCCTGCCCGCAAATGTGGTTCCTAAAGAAACACTACTTTTACCATACTTCTATTACTGACCTGAAGATCACGCAATTTTAAGCCGGATGTACTCACCTCAGTCCCTGAACGGAAATACACACCTGCAGCTTCTTTATACTGACCTCTGGCTCTGTACATCTCAGACCACCACAGCGCACAGCGTGTCAAAAACCTCTGCCCACCTGGTACCATCTTCTGCAAAAATAAAGAATAAATCTAAAAACTGAAGTTTATTCCGGTTTTATAAATGCCTGATAAATTTCACAATAGAACAGACAGATAGCTTAGCTTCTATTACCATCTTCAAAGGCAGTTGATGGTCAATGCCTATGGTTTGGTAGTCATGGGATCTCATCATCAGACATCTTTCTCACTATCACTAGATAACGTGTAGCTCTCTCCAGAGAATGGGAATCCCTTGAAAGGTATCTCTTATTTATGGGCTTGACAACTTTTCCATCTACATGAATAACCTTGATGGGTTTGTCAACCTCCTTCAGATTCAACGGACAACCTTGAAAGACACTTCCTCTCTATGGGTTTGGGTTTGTCAACTTTCACAGCACACAGAGAAATTTGGATAGATACGCACACTAAGACACCAAATATGTGACAGGCTGGAACCAAATGATTATCGCGCTTGCTATGTTCTATAGGGGGTTGAAAATAGAGGGTCACCATATATGTCAAAGCCACATACAAAATGAAATCAGAAGAAATATGTCAGTGCCGCTTTAGGGAAGGCTATGGAAACTTAATTTATGAACACAGCTTGCTGCTTGAAGTTCTGCGCTAACAAGAAAAACCTTTCAGATGCAATAGAATGGGCTTAACAATGGATGCGAGACACGACAACCCTGCCAGACAGAGAGCTATCACTTACTTCTCACAGCAACCCACATCCCCATCCCCTGAGAGTTGAGTATATACAGAAGTGATAGGATCTGTCTTCCAAGTGATAGGAGACAAGACCTGCCAGACAGAGCTATGACTTACTTTTCCATAGCCATAGATCCACCCACATCCATCTCCAGAATTCAACAGAGGGTTGAGTACATACACCAGTGTTAGATTAGAATGTCATCTATGGTACCCAGCTTCACAAAATGGCCATGAACTCCTTAAGGGAATCCCTTACTTTGAATGTTTTTGCTTATTGGGATTCCATGGTCTGTTTGTTGCTCTTAAGAGGTTGATATTGCAGCCCCATGTGCAATAGTAGCCAAGAAGATACAGAGAAATAGCAAAAATATAAGGGCCTTTGCAAAAATGAAGAAATTCAATTAATGCAGAAGTTATTCCCATAAACATTATCACAGTTTTAAACCAAACCCACCTGATATGTGACGAATGCTGTCTCCATGGCAAGTTCGGCCTCTTTACGGGAGTGGTCCAACATGAATAATGAAAGTCCAATCATTTCCTAGCAACCAAACGTTTATAAGAGATAAAAGTAAAACTTTATGAAGTTCATTAACATTCGCTTGAAGATATCACTCCACATACCTGAACTCCGGCATAATATTTCCAGGCTTTGTCTGTTTTATAATCACTAGAAATAAGGCGGTAATTGGACAAGGCAAGCTCGTAATCATGCAGCATGAAAGCGTAATCTGCTAATACTCTGATCTGTGACTCAATTGAGCTAAAAGTATACCTGTTTTGTCCAAGGTGCAATTAGACCATAATCCCAGAAAATTAATGAGAGCTTAAACAAACCCATCATAAAATATTTGTTTCTTAACTCTTTAGACAACGTGACCATTTTGTTTATAAGCCCATCTTACATTGCAGTACTATTAGCGTCAGCAACTTCATCTTTCCCCTTCCTCCACCACAAATTCTTGATCTGATTTTTTAATCCTTTCCTTGTTGCGACAACCTATAGGATTTGATTTGATTGCCCTTGATGCCATCAGTAAGTCTCCTGTAACAGCATGAACAATTTGACTAGTATGTCTATGGGCATAATAACTGCACCTGCTGATTCAGTGACCTGATTTTCTGTTCCATGTATGGTAGAATGGATTTGCAGCATATTTGGGCCATCAAATCTGAAATCTGTAGTGAAACAGAAAGCAAAGATAAGTACGATAAGAACACAACAAACAGAAAGACATGTATCTTATGCAAGGATACAATTTTACAGGTGAAGTAGTACCTCCGTGATATCAGTCTCACTAAGAAAGCAGCCTAACCTTGTTTCTGAAACAACACTTGTGTCCTATATTTGGTTTAACACAGAGATGCCCGATCAATGATGAATGAGGAATTATCTTGTAATAAAGCAAGAAGACATCTAAAAATATATTCTTACGCCTTTCTCAGAAGAAGAAAGCAGTGCAGGAAGAGCATGAGACAGCCAAAAATCGTTCCCAACTGAATTAATATCAGTAGAATTTCCTGAGTTGATGCACATAAGCCAGCAATTATTGAATCCCAAGGTTGCCTTCATTTCAGATAAGATCTCATTTGCGCTGTAAGCCATCGTCAAAATTTGCAAATATATTATCACAATTTGACAAGTCAATGATGTGCATACTGTTTCCCTCCAATAATAGTACTAGAGTGACGAGAAATACGCAATGGAATATACCCATCTACTGGACCATGCTGCAGATCATGGACCAGCACATAAATCTTCAACAGCTTTGGATCCATGGTGCCATCAGTAAAAAATGATGGCATCGAATCAGACTCATAAAGCTCAACAAATTTATGAATAGGGTTTTCATCTATTGAAGATACTGCACGAATACCTGTGTATCAACAACGCATGCAGGAAAAGGTCACTGCAAATCCTCTTTTGGTTTCAATCACATAATGACAATAATATGCTAACCTCAAAGGTTACGTACTTACATGCTACTGGATGATCAATGGCCTCATGTTCAAAGAAAGCCAGGGAGTGCGTGAATGTTTTGATGTACCTTTGGAACCATGAAGATAAAGATTCTGATTTTACCACTGCCAATTCAAACGGCTACATATCATATACATGTCAAGTAATCAGCTAAGCAGACCATGTTTCCTTTAAATAAGTTTCCAGTAAATCAATTTCATCCAATGTTAATCCTGTTCCAATTCTCTAGAAATTTGAAATTTTACTGTTCTTGATGGACTGTAGGTCTCTTGGATCCCCAGATATTTCCGCCAAAGCCTCATCACTTGCATTGTTGACGATTTTCAACAAGCATTCTTCTGCATTCTGGTGTAAATCAAAAGATATGTTCATGAAATTTTTACATCCAAGGAAAGCATTCCCAATATACAGTACATATACCCAAGAAAAGGACAGGATTCGTTTGTAAAATCAAGCATTCAAATGTACTACAGCAGCAATCAAATCACAAAAGTTAGTGCACAGCAAACTATTACGATATAGCATAATTGCATTTCTTGATCGATAACAGAAACCAATTGCATGACAGATCCAGTGAAACAACATACTAGCACATTTCTCAATCAGTGATGCACTAGAAATAAACACGTAACTCGAGCTCTACTCATTTACAAACAACTGCAGTTTTCATTGTGAGGTGCAATATGATTGTGCTTTTCCAATTGATTCAAGGATACGAAAAAAACAACTACGGTGCTCATTAATAAGGATTTGTAACACAAACACATTCTGTATCTCGATGATGGAGGAACAAACACAAGTTTTGTCATTTTAGTTTCTAACACTTCAAATACTTTTCTCAGAAAACGCTACCTCCACTGTTGGTGGGCATAAGTTAGAAGTATAGACCATCCTGAGACGAAATTCTTGAATCCTGTAAGGTTGTTCACCCGCAGTTCGTACAGGAACTGAAACAAAGAAGTGATTTTTAGTTTAGGGTAGCCAAATTGAATTAATAAAACGAAATTTTTTTTATTCAGACGAAATCACAAATGCAGTAAGACGAAACAAAGGTCGGCGAAACGTGACATGGAGATCAACGAAATGCAAATCGATATCTGATGAAGCCAGCTAAAATGGCATACTTGGGATAGAAACCGTACAACTACCGTTATCAATGAATTACCCTCCCGAATCAATCAATCCAGAAAGAAAAAAACAAGCTGTGAACATCTAAGTCCTCTTTGAGAGGACTGGCTGGGAGATGGCGACCCGTGTTTGTTAATTTTCTTTTTTGTCTTTTGCTTTTGTTTACCATCAATCTGGTCGAGATTGCAGAAGGGATGGAGGATCTGCAGGAAGCCGAGATGGTTCTTGCGGCACGACTCTTCGACGGAAGGGGTGGGGAGGAGCAAAACGACCGGGGAGACTCGCTCCAGCAGACTCTTGGCGAGGAGGGAGCTTCCGGGAGCTTCCATGGCGGATCGGGGCCCTGCGTCTCTCACATTCTGCAGTCACAAAAAGAAAACAAAAACATATAGCGAAACACGTTGTCTTGAGCATCACGTCCTGAGTTCGAATCCTGACAGTGCAAAATTGTTCAAAAATGGACTTTGCACAATAGCTCAAAAATGGACTTGCAAAATAGTTCAAAATGGACTTCCAAAATGGACTTGCACAACAGTTCAAAATGGACTTGCAAAACAGTTCAAAATGGACTTGCACAATAGTTCAACATGGACTTGCACAATAGTTCAAAATGGACTTGCAAAATGGACTTGCAAAACAGTTCAAAATGGACTTGCACAATAGTTCAAGATGGACTTGCACAATAGTTCAAAATGGACTTTGCACAATAGTTCAAAATGGACTTGCAAAACAGTTCAAAATGGACTTGCAAAATAGCT
>JBBBWG010000282.1:24149-38352 GCA_037176905.1 Azolla pinnata
GACTTGCAAAACAGTTCAAAATGGACTTGCAAAATAGCTCAAAATGGACTTGCACAATAGTTCAAAATGGACTTGCAAAACAGTTCAAAATGGACTTGCAAAATGGACTTGCAAAAACAGTTCAAAATGGACTTGCACAATATAGTTCAAAATGAACTTGCAAAATGGACTTGCAAAACAGTTCAAAATGGACTAGCTCAAAATGGACTAGCTCAAAATGGACTTGCAATATGTATGTAGGTACATCCATTCATATGCATGCATGTCTGTATATGGATCTGTAGTTGATTCGTAGTGCGTACATGAACTTTGTATTTCAGTTTGACATCCTATATACATGCGACGTGTCAGACTCGGAAATCACCATGGCCATGGCACTCGAAAAACGGCATGGCATATTAGGGTCCAGATGATGTACATCGGTTCGTATGTTGTTCGTGTGTATACATGTATGTACATGGATCTGCAATAGATGTACATTGTGCATCCATGCATGCATCGGTTTGGCCGAGAATGTGTAAATTCTTAGCTTCACATCCAGCATGTACATGCATCATGTCGACGCAGAAAGCACTGTGACCATGTCACTCTGTCAGAAATCGGACGGCTCTCTGTGTGCATCGGAGACCAGATTCGACGGTTTACGTTTGTCACCATGCATGTCATCGGAGACCAAATCCGCCCGATGACATGCAAGGCGAATCAGGTCGCCTCTCCGCAGCATCCTCGGATGAATGCATCGCAACTCGAGCTAAACAGTCTCGGCTTGCTTGCTGAGGAGGAGGCGTTAAATACCACCGCCTCCAGCAACAAGGTTCCGATTCGTTACCCGGCGTTTCTCGCTCTCATCGCCTCGATCTGCTCAGCCTCCGCCGTCAGGCCAACGGCCGAATAGATGCCGATCATGAGGGCATAGGGCGCAGAACTGGCAGCATCGAGCTGGATGGCCTGTTGGAAGGCCAACCTGGCAGTTTCGACGTTTTGCCAGTTTCGGCAGGAACCCAGCAGAGCGAGCCAGATCGGGAGGTTCCCAGAGCAAGGGATCTTCGCGACGACTTCCAGCGCCTTGTCGACCTGCCCAGCGCGACCGAAGAGGTCGACCAAACACGTGTGGTGGTCCAAACCTGGCACAAGCCCATACCTTGCGGCCATGTCCGCGAAGCAGCTCCCGCCGTGCTCGACCAGACCCGCGTGACTACAAGCGTTTAGGACGCAGACCAAGGTCGAGGAATCGGGCGCGAAGCCGAGCTCCTGCATCCGCTCGAACCGATCCAGGGTTTCGTCTCCGAGGCCTCGCTGGGCATACCCCGCGAGGAGCGCGTTCCAGCACACCAGGCTCCGCGACGGGAGCTCCGCGAACACTCGCTCCGCCTGCTCGAGCTCGCCGCACTTGGCGTACATGTCCAACAGAGCGGTGCCGAGCACCACATCATCCTCTTCCAGCAGGCGCTTCCGAACGATCAGCTCTTCGTGGATCTGTCTGCCTCTGGAAACTGCCCCGACATTGGCGCAGGCTTTCAGGATGCAGCTCAATGCAAACGCATCTGGAGCCGATCCATCGGCCTGCATTCGCTCCAAGCAGCCCAGCGCTTCCTCCCCGCGATCCTGCTGAACGTAGCCTGCGATCAGCGCCGTCCAGCAAGCCGCCGCGCCGCCGATATCGGCACCAACCAGACCTGCGAACACTTCCTCCGCCTTCTCCATCTCGCCAAACTTGGCATACATGTCGACCAGCGAGGTTCCGAGCGAGGACTGCTTCTCGATGATCAGCTGCTCTCGGAGAATCTGCTCGTGGATCTGCCTTCCTCTCCGAACGGCACCCGCGGCGGCGCAGGCCCTCACCGCGTAGCCAAACGTGGCGGGATCCGGAGGCACTCCTTCCACCCGCATCTGGTCGAAACGGCCGAGCACTTCCTCGCTCTTCTCCAGTCGGCTGTATCCAGACATCAGCACGTTCCAGATCGCCGCGTGTCGAACCGGGGCCTCGCCAGAAAACACCTGCTCCGCGCGCGCCAGCGCGCCGCATCTACAGTACATATCGATCAGAGCTACGACGAGCGAGACGTTGGCGATGATCCTTCCCGACGGGTTCCGCCGCGCGGCGGCGACCTCTTCGTGGGCCCGCTTCCCCTCGTCGAGATCGCCTGCAGCAGCGCAAGCCTTCAGGATGCAGATGTAGGTGACGTCGTCCGGAGAGAGGCCCGAGTTCCGCATGCGCTCGACGAGATCGAGCGCCTTCTCACCGTGCCCGTGCTGGGCATATCCGGCGATGAGCGCATTCCAGCAGACGCGATTCTTCGCGGCCGAAAGCTCGTGGAACGCCTGCTCCGCCTTGTCCAGCGCGCCGCATTTCGCGTACATGTCGATCAGCGCGGTGGCCAGCACCACGTCGTTGGCCGGCGACCGGCCGCGGCCCGACGAGAGCGCCTCGTGGATTTCGGCGCCCTTTCCGACCTCGCCCGCGCTCGAGCACGCCTTCAGAATGCAGACGTGCGAGACGTCGTTCGGCGCGAAGCCCTCGGAGCGCATCCGCCGCAAGCAGGCGAACGCGGCCTCGCATCTGGCCTCCTGCGAGTACCCCGCGAGGAGGGCGTTCCAGCAAGCCGCGTTCCGAACGGGGACCTCATCCAGCGCCTCCTCCGCTCTTGCCAGCGCCCCGCACTTGGCGTACATGTCCACCAGAGCGGTGGCGAGAGACGCGCCGGCGCCTCCCAGCAACAGCCTCCTCCTCCTGATCTCGCCGTGGATCTGCTCTCCTCTGTTCAGAGCTCCGGCGCAAGCGCAAGCCTTCAGAGCGCAGACGTACGTGGCCTCGTCCGGGGCGAACGATCCGCCCTTCTCCATCAGATCAAACGCTTGCAGCGCTTCCTCGCCCCGGCCGTGGAGAGCGTATCCGGAGATGAGCGCGTTCCAGCACACCACGTTCCGCACCGGAAGCTCATCGAACGCTTCCCTGGCTTTCTCCAACGCGCCGCACTTGGCGTACATGTCCAGCAGCGCGGTTCCCACGACGACATCGGTCGCGAGATCGCCGCCTTTCAGAACGCTCTCGCGGATCTCCTCTCCTCTGATCATGTTTCCGATACCAGCGCAGGCTTTCAAGGCGCAGATGTACGTGACTCGATTCGGCGCGAGGCCCTCCCCCTTCTGCATGCGCTCGAAACACTGCAGAGCTCCTTCGCCTCGCCCTTGTTGGGCGTATGCGGAAATCAACGCGTTCCAGGAAGCAACGTTCCGGAGCGGAAGCGCATCGAAGAGCTCCTCGGCCCTCTCCAACGCCCCGCATTTCGCGTACATTGCCACTAGCGCGGTGCCGAGGGGCGGATTTCCTCCCAGCAACAGCCTCTTCCTGGCGATTTCGCCGTGGGCCCGCTTCCCTCTCTCGACGTCCCCCGCGATCGCGCAGGCTTTCAAGATGCACAGGTACGTGATCGCGTTAGGCGAAACCCCGTCTCTCCGCATCCTCTCGGAGCACGCCAATGCCTCCTCTCCCCGGCCGTGCTCGGTGTAGCCCGCGACGAGTATGTTCCAGCAAACGACATTCCGGACAGCAAGCTCATCGAAAACTCGCTTCGCTTTCGCGAGCGCACCGCATTTCGCATACATATTCATCAACGCTGATCCCAGCATGATATCCTTCCCGTACGATCCACGTCGAACAATCTCGTCGTGAATCGATCTCCCCTTCTCGACGTCCCTTGCGCTGGCGCACGCCTTCAAGGCGCAGATGTATGTTACGACGTCCGGAGAGCATCCCTCTTCCTTCAGCCGATCGAAACACCGCAGCGCTTTCTCGCCTCGACCGTTGCGAGCGTAACCAGAGACCAACACATTGAAACAAGCTGTCCTCCGCGGCGCACGAAGCTCATCAAACGCTTTCTCGGCGAGGTCCAGCAAACCACATTTCACATACATGTCTACCAGGGCATTTCCGAGCGAGACGTCCTCTCCGAATACTTCCCCATTCATGACGATTTCTCCGTGGATCTGCTTGCCCACTTCCGCGTTCTTGGTGCTCGCGCACGCCTTTAAGGCGCAGCCGTACGTGATCGCATCAGGAGAGCATCCATCTTGCTTCATTGCATCGAAAAGAAGCAATGCTTGTTCACCCTGCCCTTGATGGGCATACCCACCGATCAATGCATTCCAACATACCACATTTCGGACCTGAATCTTGTCGAACACCGCTCTCGACTTCGCCAAAGCACCGCATTTTGCATACATGCTCACCAAAGAGCTGCCGACATATGGGCATTTTTCTAGCAAATCCGTTCTTGCCAGAAGATCGGCGTGTATCAGACTGCCCTTGTGGAGGTCTTTGCTTTTGGCGCATGATTTCAGTAGCGTGACGAAGGAAAGAGAGGATTCTCTTGTGGATTGCATATTGCCTTGAATGCCTCCTGAGCCTGCTGATATCTATCCTCCTCCGCTGGTCATGTGCACAGGCCTGCCATACTTACGCTTCGATTTCTTCCGCATTGATTCTCTTCTCCAGAACCCGAGAAGAAATTGGAGGCCTAGGTGATGAAGTTTATACTGTTGCAGGAGGAATCATGGGCGTAATTTGTTTCATCATTTGGAAGCAAATGAATTCGGAGGAGTACAAACCATCGATGAAATCGTTGAGCTGCATTTCCCTGACAGTTTCCATACCCTGCATAGCTTGGAATCTGCAGATCAGAACTCAGCATGATGCTCTTATAACTGTGAAATTTGGCCAGAATATCTTCATCACACATAATATCGGTTTTTTCTTTTTAACCTGGTTGGACTTAATGACTTGGGCAATAATCAAACCACCTAAATCAATCGATCCATGAATGACTTGCTAATTCAACTGGTTGCCAGCAGACAGAAACTAATCACTCGGTGACTGCTTAAACTGACATTAGCCAATGAAATCAATGGCCCATCTCGCATAGCAAGGAGATTAGATGTCGAAGATTGCTTCCATGACGATTCGTAGTAGAGTCTTTTGAGTCTCATTCCATCTTGATCCTATAAAACTGAGAGAACTCTAGATTGCAATGCCAATGCCTACAATCAATAGTAAACCCCTATCTTCTTACACATGTACATTGTTTATGCAATGATGGTGATGTAGAAACATTCTCTAGTCTATTGTGGACATAATCTGAGTCTATTTTATGCATGTGTATACCCTAAATACACTTCATTTGGAAATATTCAATGTGACGCACTAAACCGGTGGTAGCTCATATTTTCACTATTCATCGGAGTGGTTCCATTGAAGGAATTAAGCCGAAATAAACACAATTGTGTTGCATGGCATAAATCATCATGTTTCTTTCAGCACTTATCCTAAGGTATGTCATGGGTCAACCTTCCGGATGCAATAGATTTTTCTCAAAAGCCGATTCACAGCTCAATATATGCTGCGTTTAGAACTTCATTTTACAATATCTGTGAAATGGGCGATTAAGACGCAATATAATGGAGCATTTGTCAACATAGCATTACAACGCAGCGGTGCGTATAAGAATAGCTTCTTTGGAGTGAATGAATAAGTGGAGAGAGTCTTAACTGCAAGGCAGAGCTAAATTCTTTTTGACATTTTACAGGTTCTTTCTTACAACCTTTCTCTAGCCGCCTTTCCTCGATGACTTTGAATCCATCTCGTGATGATCTTTCCTGGATGACTTCGATTCCATCCCCTCCATAACCTTTCCCGAGATTTCATCGTCACACTTTGATTTTCCGTGACCAATCATTTTGTGGCGAACATTGCCCAATCCTAAGCTTCGATTCCAGCTTCACGTTTCCCCTCATGCCATCACGGATTTGAATTTTTACGGTCGAATCCTTCCCCCAGTCCACCTTCATAGAATTTAGCAGTTACGTTACAGCAATGTTAAAATCAAAGAAGTGATCATCATGGCTAAGTTTCTGTGGGACCACAGGAAATTTGCATATATCTGTATATATCTACAGCGTACCTCAATCATGCCAAATGCTGGCGCTCGAACAAAATCACATTCCGGATGGTCACGCAAATGCAAAGGGTCCTTCCTCAAGACTGAAAATCACCAGAAGAAAGAAAAAAACACATTCTAGTTTTTTCGGTACTACTATCATCAGCCATATTGTGGCCAGAGATGCAAAAAACACAGATGGGAAAGAGCCATTCTAGTGATGTCACCAGGATTAAAATTTCATGTCACATATACCCCTACAGAAATTTTCAACATATTATATCAATCTTAAATACATCAGAAGAAAGGGCAATTACTTACCATCACAGCTGAAATTCCTTTCTGCAGTCACAGTCAGCCCACTGGCCGTCGCTTGATACAGAGGATATGAGAGCTCAAGACCTCCATAGTGCTTTTTAATATAATTAGCCCCTGGATTTAGAACCTATTACATACAATGGGAAGGGAAGTATAAGCACAAACGCATTTATGCATAAATATGAACAACTCTGTGTCTAAACAAACTGTATGAACAACCCATTTATGTGAACGTATACGAATAGCACATCTATGAAAAAATCATCTATATTACATATGTTTTTGGAAATCATCATACTTTGATATCTGAATATTCAGGACCACCAGTCAGGAGGATAGTGCAGCCTGGTGCTCTGGATATTGCATTTAGAAATTGCAGTTGGGCAGGTTTATAGCACTCCCAATCATCACCGGAACAAGGGCATTCAACTCCATCGAGATCTTCGCATACCTGCAAAGAGGAAAACTTCCATAAATAAAGACCAAAACACACTTTCCCCTGAAAAAAATATTTTGGATATTTTCCCATACATCCAACAGCATGCATCTGTTTCTGCATTAGACAAAGTCACCCACCTTTTTGTCAGGGTTCCCAATAACTACCGAACTTGAGATGATTAATTTAAGACGAGACTTAGATTGCATAATGGTGTCTTCCAGCCATCTCCTTTGCTCTTCACCTAAAATCTAAATTCCAAGAAAAAGAAGTGTCTACCGTTAGTTGTACATACAAATGTGCAGCAAAAGAATGAAAGCAAAAAGGGGAAGAACTCACCTCACAGAAAGATGATCCATAGGCTGAAGTAATGTCTTCGACATTGTGAGATGAAGAAACGCTTCCGAATTCTCGCGAGCTAGGATCACACAAATTATTCCACATAGCATGGTTCTTGTTACTAGGGTCAAGACACCACCCTAGTAACAATTGCAAAAAATACCATCACGATAGATACAAATCAATTTTGTTGTTTATGGTAGCAAGGATCTATTAGCCAGTACTAAGCAAGGATGAATTAAAGGCGTTAACGTAACTTCTTTTCTTTCAGCTTGTAAAGAGTATATTTCCATATTATGCCTGCATGTTAGCCAGATTATATGATTATGTGTCTGGAACTATGCTGTTTTACGTCCCCATGAAAAAGCGTACAAGGACCTGTTTTTTCTAAGAGAACTGATGATGACAGTGCATTGTATACATCAACCCTTAGTTCAAGGAATCATCTCTTTAAAAACATATCATTGTCAAGAACACTTTATTTCCTACTCAAGCGGAGAGATACTCAAAGAACAGAATGAGATTTAAACCTGTAAGAATGACTGCTTCATTTGAATTATAGCCTACTAGTTGCGCACGTGACGATATGAGAAAGCACTCTTATACTATTATCTTCCTCGGCAAGGATATAAACAAAAGCTTTCAAATATTCTTACATTTATTAATGAAGGTGTAAATAAAAGTTTTGAAATATGTTGTTTGTATGGTTCCTAGAATAAATCTGATAGTTTGTCTAGTTGAAATATAGGGTCAATGAAACAGACCGTAAAATATTACTTCATCTTTTTCACAGCAAGAACCATTGTTGGACTGCCCACCATGAAGAAAGTCCATGCACCTGCATGAATAGACAATAATGTTAAGTCCGGGCCATTTCTCAACAAAATTCAGAAGCTCTAAAGCTCCAATGTGATATCTTGATTTATTTGGTAGCTGAAAGCTAAATGTCTTCTTTATCTAGATTATGTGACAAATGATACAATGTGGTGGTCTTTTGGTAGAATCTCAAGCCTTATTCATATGGCTCAACAATACTAGTCTTGCCATGACCCTGCCAGAATACATGAGACCTCAGTAAGGAAATAAACTAGGATGTCAAGCCCTAATAAAATATCTTAGCCATCGTTTGCTTGCCTTGACCATAATAGAAAACTTGAGGGCAGATATGGAATTAGCACTGCACAAACGTAACAAGTATTGCACATTACATGAAAGCAACAAAGCATGAAATAAAATTCTTTCTTTATCGTGGTAGTTCACTATTTTCATCTATCTGGGAAATAGAAATCTTGAATATGCTGGCAGGAATTTCCACGTACAGTAGTTCCCTGTTCTCAATTCATCCAACCTCACAAATAACATGTATCCATAACGAGTATAAATAGCAATGGTTATGTTTCCAAAATTCTCATGCTTCCAGAGTAAAATTAGATAAGCTTAATTAAGTACAAGATTTATCACCATAATCAGCATGTACAGGATAGTTCATATTTGTTCATTGTTCTGAATACCACTTGCGCTCTACCATGAGTAAACCCTAAGAGTCTAAATGATGGAAGAATCCCATTACTGAACTGTAAAAGACCTAGAAATTAACTGCTACAACTCTTACATTTTGTAATAATTCATTAAATACTCAAAATACGAACTTATATCTAAATAACCTATTCTATCCTTCCATCAATCAAAACATTCAGAGATGTATATTACCAAGCATGCTTTGCATGATGTATTCCGACCAGTGCCACCTTTTCACAAAAGGCCTTTCTCGTATGACATGGGAGTGAATCACGGTAGTAACGCTCATCGAGCAAGTAGACGTCAACTGTTTGGTCTGAAATCCCATTATATATTGTGTACTGCAATCACCAAATACAATAGACCCCATTTAGTGTCAATTTTCTCACCGCAAACCTAAAGATAAGACAATTTTTCAATTTAGAAAAGAAGCACATAGCACTAATCATAATTAGTAAATCTGGTTTACCAATCAATGCCATTTATCAGTGCTGATTTTTATGACTGTGTAATAGTTGCGAGTTACTCTACAACAGGTTTACATACCAAGCATCAAGTATTCACAAAAAGTATAACACTAACAGGGCCCATAAAAAATTACAATGAAAATTTTTTGTGAAACATCAACCATTAGAATCATATTTTTCGAGAACGTTTCATTTTATACCTTCCATTGAATGCCATGCCCTGGATCCCTCCGTGGACTGCTCTGAGGTTCACCCATCGCATCCAAAAAGATTTGCTTCATCTGATCTTTCTGAGGCATGCGTTTATTCCCGTGTCCCCTATAGCACAACGGAAGAACATTAGCATCCAGAGAAACTCTTCTCTCATTCCATCATCTGCCCATGTCAGCAACAGATGCTCTAGACTCACTTGGTCACCTACTTTGCAGACAGAACGAGACAAGGAGTTACCATAGCTACTGGAAGCCTCAATATTATGAATCTCATAGAGTTTGGGAATCTTTATTCCAAACTCTGAGCACAATCATATTGCTGTTGCACTCTAGAGGAGCTTATCATGAAAATGTTCTCAATATATGCTTCCCGATAAAGCCATGGAAGACAGACCTGGATAGCTCCAGGTGCTTATCTAAGGTTGATCATTGAATTGACATTGGAAATTCTAATATCCTGGATCTTAGCAGTGACATAAAAGAAGTTGCCAACACAGCACTAGAAATATGTAGGATCCTTCTCCCTATTCAAGGATATGGTACATTACAAGCTATAGCTCATACCAAAGTTTGCACAGCCTAGGATTGCTATAGTTTTAAAGAAATTTATATGGATAAGAGCGAAAGACTAGAGACTGCAGGTTACTTGCATCCAGAAACAGGTTTATATACCCCTGCTTTGTAGGTGAACTTTTTAAACGATAGTGTATTTCCAGACCATGTATCTCGTTTTCTATTAGAAACCACTCATATCACTATCATTGTCCTGCCATTAAAACAGTTATGGTGACCCGTTGATAAAAAAGAATAATAGAAAAAATGATAGCGTGTAATACCAGCCATAATCATGACCATCATATGTGCCAAGAATTTGTCTTGGGCAAATAGAAAGATCTGAACCAGTTGGTGGGTGTAATCCCTTGGCACGATGTCCAGGGCACATGAAAGCTAAAAACTGCATAAATAAACAATGTTCACCCTAGAACCATGTTAATCTTAGCTGCATTAATAAAGAAAGGTTCATTGTCAAAGAGTGACCCTCCCCTAGAACAGTATTAATCTCAGACGACCAATGTACTGTGCTGCAGGTTGGAGTTCATCTACAAATTCCTAACCATTAGTGATCAGAGCTTGGGTTGGGCTTTGGCAAGAGAACAATGTAATGCATTTTCATTACCCTTACATGCTTATCCCCCATGGGCATACTTTATTTTAGCATCGTGAAAAATAATGGGTCATACCAATGTAGAGTTTTAATCTCCTCTGACACAATGCAACAAATATGCACGAATTCATGCTTTGTTGCAACGAATGGACATTTTTAAGAATGAAACCAGGCTCTTCTAAACAATAAGTGAGTGGACAGTATTAAACTTGATAGATGTTATGGGACACATTATCGTTTTAATTAGATTAGAAATTCAAGGAATTGCTTTGGGTTCCCAAACGTATGGATTATCCTATGGCTACATACATAGCATAGAGAACATTGGCCCCCTTCATATCAACGGAAGTTGAAGTTATTCTATCTATATCAATATGAATGGGATGGATTGCAGATGATAAGGAGATTTCTAGGATACATCGCTTGTTATTAGAAATGCTTAAACTACAGCATCTGTTGATATTCAAAAATACTTCATCAAATTTCCAATTACAAGGCTCAGAAATACATTTCTAGACATTCTGGACTATTGCCAACACAATGATACCCATGAATTTGAACAAACATAAAATATGAAAGCAATAAAAATAAAGACTGATGTGAGATACTTTACAATGTTACCCACCTGAGCATAGTCTGGATTTGAAAGTTGCACCTGAATGCAGCTTGATGCAAATTTTATATTTCCTGTATAAATCACAAATATCTATATGCTTGATCTCGTAAGCTCTATACTGCATGCGTAGACAAAAAGTATACCAGGGCAGCAAAGAGGAAATCGGGGAAAGAAACACCACCAGCCATGCATGAAAGGTTTGTTTGATGCAGCCATGTGTTGGTGCAGTTGCATTGTTCATGCCACGGCATAGCATCACAATGGATCCTTGGTTTATCCAGATACGCCATGTCACCTGTCCTGCTCAAAATAGAGAATTGATTTAATGCATTTACAATCCAGATCAACAGAAATGTATAGTTCGAACTCAGAAAGCTTTACACAATATTACATCCATGGCTTTAGTATTCACAACAGTGATTGATTGCAAGGGAAGTAACTTTGTTTCTTTCAATGGATTAGCCATCAATTATAATCCTTATTGTATATCTGTTGCTTCACGCCAAAGCCTTGAGATGAAAGTGAACTGTCAACTTCTAACATGCATACAAGTGGGAAAATGTAGAATGATCAATACCAGTTAATTAGAGATGGAATCATGAATAAGAGCTCGTACATTTAAGATGCTTTCCTGTTTGATTACTCTCTCTTCTGGAGCAATTATCATTGTTAAACAAATACAAGTCCAAGACAAACAAAGAACTTACACGAGTACTCAGGAATACCAAGAGAGTGAAACAAGCCATTACGTTTCTTTTACCACTTTAAAACGGGCAAGAATATATGGAAGGGATATATTCAGCTTCGATGATAAGGACATCGTGCAGGCTTGAAGTTCAAAGTTTCATAAGACTACTCTTTCTGGTGAATTGAAAAAACGTAGCTGGAAGCAAACTTCCAATTTGCATGCATCTAACATGATATGAATCCATGAAGCTGCTGAGACAGAATCTGAAAGTTTGTCCGGCCGAATTCGATACATAAGTTTTGTGTGCCAATGAGATATGATTCCTTGTCATCTCGGTGAAGTGAGAGGATGAAATAAATGGTTCCATCACCAAATAGAGAATGATGTAAGCATCATCCACATAGAGGAAGACGTTATCAAACTTATGATTCCATTGTCACCAGGCCTGTTTCTAGCTTTGAGGTTATTCCTCAGTCTAAAATCCTTGCAATTTTGTCCAGGCTCTACGAAACCTTCTAGTTGCTCTATGCAGATGCCCTCAACACCCGTTTGAAGAAGCTCTAGGACTAGAGTTGCCAGTTGGCCAAGTCAGAAATCAAAGCGCTCAATGGTCTGTTCGAGTCAACCGACCCACTTGCAACATTTTCGGCAGAGATGAAGTGCATGCCAAGTTCTATTCTCTTGAATTCGAATCATTCCTGAGCCCATAGCTGATTGCCAAGTTGCATAGCTTCTTTGTAGCTCACACGAGCATGTGTAAAACAAGCCAAGTGAATACTGCTTGGGAAGATTGACCAGTCAAGTAGTGTGGCCGTCCACTAGTGAATATTTACAGGTCTGCTAATAGGGCAGCTAGTCAATTGGTCTAATCACGCCACAAGCTAAGTCAGAGGGCGGACCCCTAGATGAGCCATTGAATGGGCAGCTCGCCACCACTTGTCATGTGCAAAAGGTTTTCGTTCTTCCCCAATCTTGATGCCTTACAGCGATAGTTGGAAGAAGATACCCTGGTAGGCAATCATGTGTGTGATCACCGAGTCAGGTTCTTTCAGTCACAAGTTGTAGAGCTGATGGATAGGTGGATCTTTGGGGGAGAAATTTCTTGTCGGAAGTGCCCGTCACCTCTTTCCATGACTTGTCAAACAAAGGTGCACTGTGAAGTGCATGAACTCTGAGAGAGAGGCGTTCGATAGCCGCCCATCCAAGATTTAACCACTCCTCCAGCTTGAAGTCATCTGGAACAGTCTCAATTTTTTACCAGTTCCATCCAATCTCAGAAGATCGGTTCTAGGTGCCAACCATGACTGTAGAAATGGAGAAAGTAAGGCCAGCTATAGCCATTTGGGTAGTAATCATATGATTTCGAGTTATCTAACTGGTCCACAGGCCCCAAATTTTGATCCAACAGAAGATTACGAAACCGTTTCGAGCAAAGTAATGTAATTAGTGCTGAGAAAAATTTTGGTTGTCCGACATCATCAAAAACTGATGAGAAAAAGAACCGAGAGGAGACTTACCATATAAATGCATCTGGGTTGCTGGGCATTATACCTTGCACCCAGATTGGCTGTGGCCGATAATCCACGGATGTACCCGAACCAAACGCAATTCTAGTAGTTTGCTTTGGCATTCTGTCTCGTTCCTCGGAACCTCTTGTCCTCTCCAACACAGCTATGCTCGCCACAGATGCAACCACAGAAAGTAGCCCCATGATCCCCACCATTCTTAGGCACGCTTGTCTTTCTGCAGCCTTTAATTTTTTTCCCCAAACCAGACCCACGAGAATGAGTGCACAGGGAGATGGATGGAATCATCCGCACAGAATACATCAGATTTCATAGTGTTTGCAAGACGGGAAATTTACGGGAAGTGCCCATGCTCTCGAAAAGACCAGACCAAAGAACGCAGACATACTGAAAGCAAAAACCGATCATAAACCCCGCCAATTTGCGGACACAACATGAGGCAAAACAAGCAGGAAGAGCGAAATTTTCACGCAAGACACGCAGCACGACATGGGCAGGTGGAGCGCATGCATGCATGCATGCAGCTATGAAGTTGAAGGGAGAAGGTACAAGAAGATGAGAGCAAAACGAAGAAGAAGAAGAAGAAGAAGAAGGGGAAGGGGAAGGGAAAACCTTCCATTTGGGTCTTTTCCTGCGCGCCATAGCTCCGCGGCTGTGGCGAGCATGTGCAGGAAGGAGTACTGTGGAGATGCAGTGCTGAAATGAGAGGAAGCTTTGGAGGTTCAGAATGTAGAATATGCTTTTTGTGTGTTTTTTTGGAGGGGGGGAAATATTCCTTCACATTTGTCTCAATCAATCAAAATGTGGTTCTGTAACTACATTCTGTACAGTGTCTGAATCACGCTGCAACTAACTGTATGATGCGGCCATCGTGCGATTCGGTAGATCGAGAGCGGCTAAACCGATGATGATGATCGATTGAACGATCAATTGATGATTGATGTTGATTGGTTGATTGATAATTTATGTTGATTGATTGATTGAT
>JBBBWG010000293.1:0-31626 GCA_037176905.1 Azolla pinnata
CCGCGCCGCGTCGACGCGCACGCGCCGGTCGTAGTCCCGCGTGCTGATGATGTGACCTCCGCCGTCGCCATCGCCGTCTCCGTCGCCATCGCCGTCTCCGTCGCCATCGCCGTCTCCGTCGCCGTCTCCGTCGCCATCGCCGTCTCTATCGCCGCCCCCTGGACATGAGAGCGGCGGAATGCTGTGCGCCCCCCCCGATATGACCTTGATCTTCTGCCCCCTCCTCACCGCCCCCGCCACCGCCGCCACCAGCTCCTCCTCCGTCCTCGGGTACGACGCCGACGCCGCCCTGCAGCGCACCGTGCCGTACGCGTTGCTGATGCTGCACCCCCCGCCGCCTCCGCCGCACTGCACCGGCTCCGGCGGCGGCTTGCAGAAGGCGACGCCGTTGCGCGGCGGCGGCTGCTGCTGCTCGACATGCAGAAGAAAGAGGAAGCAGAAGCAGAAGCAGATGATGATGATGATGATGATGAAGGAGGAGGAGGAGGAGGAGGGGGGGGATGCGATCGACCGCGGAGAAGAAGCCATGAGCGGCGCTGCAGGCGGAGCTGGAGCTGGAGCTGGAGCTGGAGCTGGGCGTGCAGGAGAGTTCGTCAATGCAGGAAGAGTTCGTCAATGCAGGAAGAGTTCTCGTCAATGCATCAAGAAAACGCAGGCGAATGATTTTGTGCGTCTGTTATTTATTTGCGTACAATACGGGGAAACATTTTACCCGAAAAGGGGGGAAAAAAACGTAATTCGCTTGACTATCACTCGATTAACTAACACGTTAATCATTTGATTAGATTCTTAAACTACTGCCTCTTTTGTTAGCTGCTAGCTTTTTAAGGATTCGACGTCCCGTCGATTGATTTACCACCGAATCTAATTAATCGTCAGAGGCTCGATTAGCATCAAATCAATACCGGTTGACCAGCGCCGGATCGACACGTTCATCATTTGATTCGGCTCTAATAAATGAAATGACCGCCTTTATTTGTTAATCGAACGTAGTAAAGGAATCGATTAGGATCGGCCCGTGGGAAGCGATTAGAATCGATTCATGGGAAGCGATTAGAATCGATTCATGGGAAGCGATTAGAATCGATTCATGGGAAGCGATCGGGATCGACCGGCGGGATGTGATCAGGAATAAAATCAATTAACGCTATGCCAACAGAAGTGAGTAATTGGGCGTTTTAAGTTTTTTTTCCAGTGGAAGATAAGAGTAGGTGTTAAAATTTATAAGCAGGGCGCTAAAATGTGATCTACAATTTTGTGACAAGTTATTGTTGGTGATTCTCCCTCTACAAAACAAAGAAGAAAAGATAAGTAAGGGAAGCATCTTTGTTTAAGAAACAAACAATTCAGGCATTGATTCGATTAATGTTTTTTGTGTTCGTCTTTTCGAACACAGACAAAACAAAAAACAAAAGTAGATTACTAAATCTTTTCTTGGGTTTGTAGTTTGGACCAGAAAAAGGAGCAAAATACATCCATATGTTCTACGTAATAAATGCAAGGGAGTTTCCACCCTTTCGTGATCATGGGTCGTTGATTTGGGATTCTTGGTTTTCTTGTTTCCATAAATAACTTCCCCCCGCATGTCTTTTCAATCCTTGTTTTTATTTCCAATCAAACGGTCTTCAATATTAAATGCATTCATATACATAATTATATACTTATTTGCTACGTAGACACAAGTGGGGTAGATAGGTCTTGGGTTCGAATTCGGGCACCTCCACACAAACACAACTTAAGCTCTCAAAAACTTAACAAGTTATATAAACTCCAAAAAAAACAACACCAGTTGGGCAACAAAAAAATAATGAGTGACACATTGGTTTCACCTTCTGATCACTGACTGCTCCACTCCACTTGGCTCCCACTGTGATTGAACCATTGCTCCGACTCTCGCCTCGAGGTTTTTTGCAGGCGTTCTTCCGATAGACGACGTCTTGCCTCCTGTGTCAAGCAGGTTTTTTAGGCTTTTTTACCGATAAGGAGGAGCCCATCCTGCGGCGTTCTGCTTCCCACAGGCTCTTGCAAGCTCCATCCGCAGCTTCTCTGGGATTTCGGATTTCCGTGGAGGTAAACAGGCATTTTTGCGTCGAATTCCGCCGCAAACCCTGGTCATGGAAGCAGCTCTGATCCGACATCTGCATACGCGTTAGACATCGATACATAGGCCGCGGCAGAGCTCTGATCCAACCCAAGCGCATGCTCGAACGCCAGCGCGGCGAGGTCGAGGCGGCCCGCCCTCCGACCTGCCACGAGCACGACGTGCCACACGACAGCATCAGGACGAAGGGGCATCTTCCGAACGATCTCCACGGCCTTCTCCAGATTGCCCTGTCGGGCGTAGAGGTCCACCAGGGCAGTGAAGTGCTCCAGCGTCGGAACGTATCCATATTTGCCCACCATGGCCTCCAAGCAGAGCTGAGCTCCGTCCGCCAGGCCTTCGTGGCTGCAGGCGTTGAGAGCGCTCGCGAACGTGAGCCGATCGGGCACAAGCTCGGTCTCGCGGAGGATGTCGGAAATGCTGCCACTGTTCCCTCCCGGCATCATCGCGTAGCCCGCCGCCAGCGAGTTCCACGAGACGCGGTCCCGAGCAGAGAGGCGATCGAACACGCCCCGCGCTTCCGCGATCAAGCCGCACTTGGCACACGCGTCGACCAACGCGTTCCCCACGAGGCCCCCCGCCGCTTCGAGACCCCTCCTCACGATCTCCGTGTGCAATCGGCGCAGCCCCTCGTCCACGGCTCCCAGGCTTGCACACGCCCTCAGCGCGAGCGCGAGCGAAACATCGCTCAAGGCCACGCCTTCCCCCTGCATTCGCTCCACGCATGCACGCACTTCCTCCGCGAGCCCGCGTTCCGCATACGCTGCCACGATCGCGTTCCAGGATCGCGCGCCCCGAGGGGTCGCAAGGCCGTCGAGCACAGACTGCGCCGTCGCCAGGAGCGAGCTCCTCGCGTACATGTCGATCAAGTTGCTCCAAACATGACCACCATCATCATCATCATCATCATCATCTAGGAGGCCTCTCTTCATCATCTCCGCATGGAGCTCCATGCCCTTGTCGACGCATTCCCGACCACCCGAGGAGCAGGCTTTCAGGGCGCACGCGTAGGTTGCAGAATGCGGGGGGGCGATCCTCGACTCTCGAATCTCTTCGAAGAGCATCATAGCCTCGGCATGGAACCCGTGATCGAGGTATCCTGACAGCAGTACCGTGGCGCAGACCGCGTCGTCTCTCGCGGCCAGCTCGTCGAACACGGCCCGGGCATCTTCCAGAAGCCCGCATTTCACAGACATGCCGATGACGGCTGTCGCGACCGCCGCCTCTCGCTCGAAGCCCTTCTTCGTGACCTCGCCGCGTATCTCCAGCCCCTTGGCCGCGCCCCCGATGCCGGCGCAAGCTTTCAAGGCGCAAGCATACGTGACCTCGTTCGCATGCACCGAGCCTTCGCGCATGCGATCCAAGCAACGCAACGCGTCGTCTCCGAGCCCGGAGCTGACGTACGCCCCCATCAACGCAGTCCACGACACCACATCGCGAACCGCGAGCTCGTCGAACGCTCTCTGCGCCTCCCCGACCAGACCGCATTTCGCGTACATGTCGACCAGAGTGCTTCCTACGATAGGGTCCTTCTCCGAGCCTCGGCTTACCAGTTCGGCATGCAAGCCGAGACCATCGATCCACATTCCATTGTTGCCGTAGACCTTCAAACTGCAGACATGCATCACAACGTTCGAACCGATCCCGTTGCCCTGCGCTCGCCTCAAGCAGCGAAGGGCCTCGTCGTCGTGGCCGTGATCGGAGTACCCTGCCAGTAGCGTACAGCGCGAAGCTATGTCGGGGTGTCGAAGGCCCTCGTCGAACACATCCTGCGCTTCAGCGAGCATCCCGCCTTTCATATAGGCGCCCATCACCGCGTTCATGGCGAACGTTTCTTCGTCGAGGCCTCTCTTCACGAGGGACGAATGCAGCTCTCGAGGCTTGAGGAAATCTTCCATGATGCTGCAAGCATGCAAGCAGCGGACGAATGTCTGCGCGTTCGGAAGCATGCCGTCGGCGGCGCCCATTTCTTCCACGGAGCGAAGCACATCCACAGCATTCGCAGCCTCCGCGTATCCAGATATCATGGCATTCCATGAGACCACATCTCGGCGCGGCAGGCTGTCGAAAACATTTCGCGCGCTGCCAAGCTCCATGCATTCGGCGTACATGTCGACCAAAGCATTTCCAACAGGAAGCTCCATCTCCCATCCTCTCTCCAAAGCCTGAGCATGCATCTCATAGCCCATAGTCGCCGATGCAAGGCTTCCGCAAGCTTTGATGCAGCAAACCAGAGTGACCGCGTTGAAGCCGATGCCGTCACGCTGCATCTCCTCGAAACACCGGAGAGCCTCGTCGCTACGGCCTTGCTCTGCGCACGCGCTCAGCAAAGCGGTCCATGAGATAACATTTTGAGCTGGGAGATGGTCGAGAATCTCTCTCGACTCCTCGAGCAACCCGCACTTTGCATACCCATGTATCAAGCTATTACCGATGCTTACATCTTCATCGAATCCAGCTTTGCATGCCCACGTATGCATCTCTCGGAACTTGCGTGTATCTCCTAGATTACAACCACAGCATTTCAACATGCTAACCAGGGTAACAGCATCCCAAGGAATGCCTTCGCGATGCATTCTATCGAAGCAGTTCACGGCATTCTCATCATCGCCATATTCGACATACCCAGAGATCAGCCCGTTCCAAGATATCGAATCTCTCACCAGAGATTTGTTCAAAAGATCGTGCGACGTTGCAAGCAACCTGCACTGCGCATACATATCGATGAGGCAATTCCTGACGACAAGATCTTGTTCGAGCCCTCGCTTTGTAGCCTCGGCGTGAACTTCTTCACCTCTTTCTCTGGATCGTAAGCTCGAGCAAGCTTTCAGACAGCAAACCAGAGTGAAAGCATCAGGGGAAATGCCGTTCGACTCCATCTCCTTCGCACGCTCGAGGGCTTCTTCGTCACATCCTTGTTCGATGTATGCTTGGATCAAGGACGTCCACAAGACCACATCAGGATATATGCATCGATCGAACACTTCTTGCGCCTTTCCGAGAGACCTACATTTAGCATGCATGTTGATCAAGGCGCTGCCAACGAAAACATCGTCCTGAACCAAACCCCATCTTTTTTGTTTGCTCCAGAGCATAGCATGCAATTCACCACCGATTTCCATAGCTTCCATGGAAGCACATGCCTTAATAAGAGACAGAAGGGCATGCCGATGTGGATATATATCTGCTTCGAGGAAAACAGCACGGAGAAGGAAGAGAGCACGCTGCAACTCCCCACATTTTGAATAAGCCGATATGAGCGAGCTCGTAGAATGCTTGTCATGATGAGGAAGGCCATCGAAGACATGCCTAGCATCTTGAATACAACCTGAGTCTGCAAGTGCCGATACAAGGTAGCTTCCAAGAACTGGATGAGTTTCCAAACCACATCTGAGCACATAAGCGCGGAATCGAACGAGCCCCCTCTCTGATATCTTGCATATCTCCTTGCACACAAGGAAGCTACATAAGAGCACTTGGGCGGAAGGCTGCGAGATGGGCATTCTTCCCAACTTGGAGCTCTACCCATGTAGAAGAAGATGCTGATGCTGACGATGACAATCCATGGATCAAACAGAGAAGGATGATTGTCTGCGCCTTCCATTTGCTTGTCTGATCTATCATTCATACCAGATTTTCTTTCATATACCTACCTCATTGCCATCTCGAAGATGTAGTACACAGGCTTTTGGTTTACAAAGATCAAATCCTGCGGTTTTGTCTCATCGAAATTATCATAGCTTACCACATTGTAAAACTGGTAAAATGATGTCACCCTGCTCACACCAAGATCCTTTCTCGGGAATGGTGGATTGTGCCATTGCCATTACATACCTTAAACAAAAAAGCTAAGTAGCAGCATCTTGCACACTAGAGTGACTGATGATGTACAGATGTAATTGTATGGAATGGTTATGTCCTTCCCTTATATGACATTCAGGTTTTGTATAGGTAGATGGGTTGGATCATGAGAAAAACTGTTCACCTTGCTTAGTAATGCTGATCAGCTTCATGAGAGAAACAATATTTTGCAGTTCATAGGATTAAATGGATTGGAAACATGTAAAATCAATGCATCTACATGCGCCATCATAATTGCTGATCGTTTCTATGATCAACTTGGTGATTTCGATATTTAAGCTAGATAGGACCCTTTAAGATTCAGCCCAATAAGCAAGATGATAGTCATGTTTAGTATGGTTTAATTGCTGGAACTATAATTGCTAACCATCGGCTTACAGCTTGATTACTCTATATAATGGTTCAAAAACCTCGTTTGATATGTGTTCTGTATTTTGTACATACAAAACCATATTGCTTATCCTCACAAGACACTCCGACATGGTCTAACCACATCCTTTTCCCCAGAGAGAGGTTCCTCCAGGCTTGTAGAAATGCCATTTAAGAAATGTGGTGAAACACAATATTTTTTACTGCAGGTATATTTTTCATCGTTTTCTTCCAAAAAAGTGGGTCGTATGATTGTTGGTGAGCAAAACTGAAATGCCTTTAATACCACGTAAAAAGGGTCAACAAGTGATCAGATACATTATGTTAAGTATGGACAGTATGCATTTGACAAAAATATGCTCCACAAGACCTGCAATCAAAGCTGAGGCATTGTTCTTTATTGCAAAGAGATTCCAGATCCATAGTAACTCTCATACAATGGGCTACCAAAAGAAGCTACTCGTTTCTATCTTTTGTTTTGGAATGAGCCTAAATTAGATAAAACGGAATGCAAAACCAGATGAATGTAAATCGCCCAATATAGAGCACACGATTATGCAAAGGTATGGAGTAAAAGCCCACCTCCCAACATTACTGAATCCTCAAACTCACTAATCTTTCGACTAATTTGGAAGGCCCGAGGTTGCATCTATAAGATGTTCCTCTATCACAGAGGGGCCCCTACCAGGCTTTGTGCAGAGGATGTAATCGAGCTCACCTTCCGACTTTGGAACTGTGATTCCATGTGTCTCTGGCGGTTGGAAAGAAGAATCTATTCCCTTGAACGAGACAAGACCCACATCACCAACAACATAACTGCAAGACAAGGGGCAAGTTTGAGCCTTATCTTCTTATAGAAAAATATTTGCTGACTCCCTTATTATACATCTTAATGGCCCCAACAATGCTCTCTTTTACTAATATTAATGGATCCAGGTATTTATTCTTTTATTACCTAGAGATATCTCGGCCGGTGACTGGGGGAAAATAATACAGCAAACGGTTCAAAAGCTCGGTTGCAACCTTCCTGTTTGGAGCAAATAGAACTGCATTTGGCCCCGCATCGAACGTGTATGCAGCCTATCAGCAAATTAAACATTCCATGCCATCTTTAAAAGCAATAAAATGCGGAAGATGGCACATTGTTGTCCTCATATATATGCCACGATACACAAATCAGGTAGTACAAATGTAGAGTGAGATGCTCAGGGTATATATCTCAATGAGGCACACAGAGAGAAAGAGAGACCTGTGGAGTGCCCTCAGCTTTGTTCCAACGTTCAACTGCACCAATAATCCTGCCAATTCAAACTAACTGTGAAACTAGAGGAGCAACTCACAATTGTGGGATACGAAGTACAAAAACAAAAATGAACTCGTTCAAATCCTTGATGAACCCATCCCATGGATCATATTTTGGTCTCTCCCATGGACATGAATGATATCTCTATCTATCACTCAGAGAGCTATAAATAAGTATATACCACATTTGAGATGCTGAAAGACACATCAAGAGCTACATATAGCATAGTTTAGCCACTCACAGCATTAGAAAACAAAGCAAACAACAAAACCTTCGATAAGTTTACCTCTTCGAAGTATCGTTCAAATAGAATATAGGCGGTGATGTGTCTAAACACGTGGCATGAAACTGGTTACTGTCAGCACAAGTCAAGCTTGCAAAACTTGCAAAATCTTGATCCCTTATTGCTCGTTTCATCTCTACCATGACTTGGGGCACAATTTCCTATGGGATAACAGAATAACACACATGCAACATGTCCTCAAACAAAAAAAAAGGGTTGATAATATTGAGAGTATACATTAATGAAAGAATAAAACCACCTTTGCCCTATGATGTAGAAGTTTACTAGTTTGGACGCTCTCTTGCATGCCTGATGTGCTACTTGTTTCCTTCTGTCGAGAACTGACCTGTAGCTCCCACAAAAAAATCAAAATACGAAAAAACGAGTCAGGGTAAAATCTCAACGGCACTGTAGTACAGTGCCATCCATCAAGGGAAACCGCATGTGACAAGAGTGAATCCAACAATAGTAAAAGACAGTTTATTGCAAAGGCTGAAAAAATCTATTTACACACCACCGCTATAATGACAATGAGATCTTGCCAATGATCTTCATCGGCAACCTGGACTGCAATACTATCCTTGCCATTTTCGTCCTGAAAGATTTGAACTAAACTTATCAGCAGTCGTTGATCCGTTTTCAAATTTCAGGTGAAAGTATGTTGTGCCTATTCCAGAAACAAAAAGAATACCTTTCCCATTTGCCATTCCACAAATCCACCATAAAGACTACGGCATGCACTACCAGAGCCAACTCTGCAGAAACTCAAGCTTAGAAATTCAGCTCTAGAGGATAGGAGCTTATTCACCACTGAACTTTACCAAGCTTCCAAATTTGAATTCTACAATTTTCTAATATCCTATCATTTTACAGGTAAACCTTCAATTATGAGACTAACAAATCAGAGAAAAAACAGAGATTGCGATCAATTAAGATTTGATATCATCTCTTCTGCCTTGTCTCTTATTATCTTCAATTGGGTACGCCCTTTGGTTTTTGGCTACCTTGAGCAGCCACAAAGTCAATCTACTGATACTTATAGTTTTTGTATTTAGCTTACATATTCAACCCTTGATATGCTATAAACCCACTCTCATCACCTTTGAATGGGTAAGCTCTTCAGTTTCCTGATCCTCAGGACTCCCCAATCAATCACTACCACCTCTTTTGCATTCCGATAACATATTTAACCATGACATGTATAGACCAGCACATTTTTATCAATGATGTATTCTAGAAAACAGATTCCTGACCGCAAAATAACTGATATCATTATGTGGACACATTTTGGATCTATATACATCATTAGATGTGGTTTTGGTAGTTGATCCTTTTGAAGATGTTAGATAGATCCGTTATCAATCTACATCTATCCTGATTCTTCAAACAAGAGAACATATGATGATCAAAATGATGGGCCCACAATCCTTGAGGGATTTTGGAAAAGAAGGATACACTTCTCTTTATTGATTTTATTGATTTTGGGATGTATTGCAAGAGTACAGTTCTCTCTATTTATTTTAACCAGGAAACTCTCAGTTTCAAATAGAAGAATATGTTCCTGATATTTCTTCCCTAAACAGTCAAAACGATGTTGATGTATCGGAAGTTGAGTGTATAGGTAATATAGTTATGAGCATCTATTCAAATGCAAGCATAACTGCCAAAGTTGGCATGACTCCAATAAGTTCTTTGTACATTAGCTTGTCTCGGTAGAGGATTGAAAGGAGAAACATCTTAAATCAAATGTTATGCCTGTAAATGTGTATTTTTACTTGAGGCATGTAAGTCTATCTGCATATATCCCCATTGAATGATCTTGAACCGTTTTACTTTAGATTGAAATGCATGTCAAAGTTTAGTTATAGTTGAATCCTCAGACTGAATAAGGTGCTTGTGATGTTTCTTGTACAAGCTGATTCTGAGCTTTCGAGCAAACAGACAGCAGTGTGAAAAAAGCATTGAAAAGCTATTGATTGTCTTACTCGATAGATAGCATACTAGGATAAAAAAATGTTCATACCTTGCAATTGAGGAAAGCTCTCCCTTATAACTCTCTTTCACCCCCATCAACTGTGCAAGAGAATAAACTGCAATCATCAACAAAAGAGAGGAAAAATCGTAATCAAAGGCAACAACACATCATATTCTAGCAATTTATTAATACAAAAAAAAGCAACATACGAGTTCCAACAACTGAAATAAAGGACTGCACTCAATAATTCTATCCAGGATGTTTCAACTGGCAGCATGACCTTACATTATTGATGAAAATGTCCACATTTCTCTCAAGTTCTCTCTTCTACATCTTATTCTCAAAATTGCCAGTCATTTGACAAAACTACAGAGTATAATACCAAGATGTAACTAGGATAAACTAGTCTATGGCAGAACCATCAATTGAACAGAGGATGTATGAGACATCCTTTTTTTTATCTCGATTCATAAAGTATCCATTATAATGCCAATCAATGAAATAAAAAGCAATTACCTAGGCATGCAAACCCTGCGGCAGAAGATGCTAACCCTGCAGCTGTAGGGAAATTGTTCTTTGATGCAATGTGTAATCGAAGGTTCTCCCAATCTTTCTTTTTTATCACTCTTCCTGTCTTGGCATCGACAACATCACATGCTCGAGATCTGATCTCACGCAGACAGTTTTGGTACCGCTCACCTTCTATAGACACTTCCTGTGACAAGGCTAGATTAATGCCATATGCTGATTAAAGGCTACACAAAATGTGATTCAGATTTAAATCAATTGTGAAAAACATATCATCATTTTTCTAAGATTCATGCCCATCTAGATCTAAATCCATCAATGTGCAATGTAAAATAATGTGCATGCGTGCTATGTAGATCTCGGTGCCCATCAATGTTTGACATGAGACAAGAAATAAATTGATGAGAAAAAAAAAGGGTTACAGTAATCCATGCGCAAAGTAATAAGAACTTCCTGAGCTGCACTCAAATCTAGAGATACTAAAAATTGAGGGTGTGATTATGTGCAACGAAATCTAGATCTAGATCCAGACATCTGTGTAAATTATGAACATCTCTCACAGATCAATACCCATCAATATAATAAGTAGTAGTTTTTAAGAGAAAATTATATAGCATAGACAGACTAATCTAACTTATCATATGTGAAAAGCTTAGCGTGTCCTGAGATTCGTGCTCAATCTGCATAAAAAATAATGTATGTGCTCAGTACTCTTACATAGAAAGCAATGCAGATCTTGATCAATATACATTTGTCTGGGTGATCCCACATTTACATCCAGCACGATCCATGGCATATGCCATATCCAATTCCAGCTAATTGTGTGTAAAATGAATGATAGGCAATTCTGTGTTTATGTACATAGTGTGCAATTATATGATAGTTATGTACATTTTAAGTGATGTTTTTTTTAATTGCAGATGGAACACACGCAGACATCACACTGACAATGTCACTGTGATGGCCTAATCATGTAGCCTAATGTAATCATGACCAACGAATTGACAATTTATATGGAAAATGTAGATCCTTGATCCAGGATCTTCGTTAACCCTAAAATAGCCCATTGTAAGCTCGATTTTCTCCGCCGGAAAATATACCTAAAAAAAGGCGGTTTTTTTTCTCACTTCCTTTTCTGCAAACTCACCTTTCCATTGAGCCAGAGACGATCGGAGGTGAAGGAAGGGCTGGCAGAGACGGTGGTGGTGGCGGAGAGGTCTTGCGGATCGAGCGTGACGCTGAGGCTAGAATTGAGGGGGAGGATGAGCTTCTCGTGGCGTTTACCCCAGTACTTGACGACGGCGATGTTGGTGGGGGCGCGGGCCGTGAGCAAGACAGTCCAAGCGTCAGGCGAGCAAGCTTCGTCCGCCATGGCGTCGCCGTCGCTCTCTGCGTCACCGTCTTCTTCGTACCTTAGCTGCGATCGTCTCTCTGCAATTTCAGAAGAAAGAGTGAGATAGCCGGATTCGAACACAGATCTGTACTATTCTTTGACACGTGCTAATAATAAACACAAGCCAAAACCAACAAGGACTTCAACTCAATCTCCTGACCATATCTTAGAAAGTTGACTTTACTTGACTTTACTTGACTTGACTTGACTTGACTTTACTTTACTTTACTTGACTTTACTTGACTTTACTTGACTTTACTTTACTCTACTTTACTTGCAATAACACACGATTCTAGCGTGATGGGCCATCGAATGCTGCTCGTAATAGAAACGCGCATAAATGCTCCAACAGTTGTCCTTAGGGTCTACAGTGATGATGATTGATGATTGGGCAGTGATGATGACTGGTGATTGATGGTGATTGGTGATTGATGGTGATGATGATTGGTGATTGATGATTGATGCCTCTAGAAGTCATGCAAAACAGATTCTTGTTGCATAACAAATTGTCTACTATAATTTTACACATCAAAAGAATGGATTCCACTATCTTGGAATTCCCCGCACTTAACAATGAGTAGAGATTGATAATCGATCGGGCTTAGACTGGCATTGAATTTCCAAAACCAAGCCATCTAGAAAACCTCTGAATCTAAACCAAGCCACGAAACGTAAACAATAGGAACCAATCAATTGTCCCCCAATAAGCTTCCGAGATCGTGACATCCGTCCTTTTTGTTTACTATTCACACATGTTGTGGAGTTTGGGTATTATGTGTTTTACATTCTTTTTCAAGAAGAGTCGGGATATTAGCTAACAATTATAGAGTCAATGTCCCAACTCTCACGGAGCTCGCTACGAAATCACCTCCCATCGTAAGATACATTGCATTCAACAAACGCTTCCATCCGATAACAATGTTAAGGGTGAGAATCTGCAGCACAATCTCGATCCGTTGCAGAATATTCAGATCTCGTGAGAACCATCGGATCGTAAGACTCCACCATATAACTTACTACCTAACCCTTGGTCGAGAGAACGTGATTGATTAGTCCGGTTTGACTAGGTCATGCTTGACCTTAAAATATCGATGCTTCTACTGACATGAAAAACACATCAATCATACCGACATGCTAATCAGAAAGAGAAGCTTCCAGGAACCTCTCCAATGCACCGGAACTGTTCGAATCAGGTCAAGGGCGAGAATGTGCAACAGTCTTGATCCAATGCAAAACGTTCAGAATCATGTGAAAAATTGTCAAACGATCTATACAGAGTCCACCATCATATATATATACTCAGCTCGCCTTAGCAGGGAGAGAGAGAGAGAGAGAGAGCGAACGCGATTCATTCCTCTAGCTTGAGAAGGTCATGTTTGACCTACAAAAATATTGCTATGCTCTTGTTTCTACTGACATGAAAAACACAAAGATCATGAGGAAGAGAAGGAGAAGATTCCAGAAACCTTGCAATTGTGCTTCTACTGTCATGAAAAATACAGAGATCATCAGGAAGAGAAGAGAAGAGAAGATTCCAGAAACCAGAGAAGATTCCAGAAACCCTGCAATTGCAAAACCAAAACTGTTGGGAATTAGGTCAAGGGTTCGAATCCTGTCGTCCTCCCTCCGTCTTCTCCCCCTCCTCCGACCCACTGGCTATGGCTATGGCGGAGCTTCAGCTGTTCCAGCACAGTCGCAGGTAAGAAGAAGAAGAAGAAGAAGAAGAAGAAGAAGACGAAGACGAAGCCTTACGAAGGAGAACGCCATGATACCTCTTCCTCCCCTCCCCCCTCTCCCCCCCCTCCCTCCTCCGCCTTCCGCCTGTCAGGTCCGCTGCGCAGGCTGCCGTGGAATCCTCAACGTCCCTGCCGGCGTCCTCGAATTCCGCTGCCCGAAATGCAAGCTCCCTCAGATGCTCCCCCCGGAGCTTCGCCCCCCCCTTCGCCCTCCTCACCATCAGCTTCACCATCTCCCTCCTCCTCCTCCTCCTCCCATTCCTCCCATTCCTCAGCATCATCTTCAGCAGCAACAACAGCTTCTGGAGCCTTCCTACAAAGCTCAGCTCCCTTGTGCAAACTGCCGGACCCTGCTCAATGTCCCCCATGGCCTCGAGCGCTTCATCTGTCCGCAATGCCACGTCGAGCTTGCTGTCGATCTCACTAAGCTTCAGCATTACCTGAGCTCGCTCGGTGGTGCTCCGAATCATCACAAGGACATTCCTCCCGCACCTCCACCCCCCCCTCCTGAGATCGAAGAAATCAATGAGGTAACATATCAATCAATGTTCCTCTTCTCATCAGTTCACGACTTGACACTAGAGAAGGAAATAAAATCCGCAAAGATTTGCTTTTCTCATAGGGACATTTGAATTGTTCAAGGTTTTCAGTCTAAAAACGCTTAGAAACTTGCCCGTTCTCGGTAAGCCTACAATTCCCGAAAATCAGAAGCTTCAGTATAATCCTCGTCCAAATGCTTTCTTTCTCCGAAGAAACATCTAATTCCCAAAATTTAAATGGAAATTTGGATGCTTTGTAAATTCATCCTCAGACTACTTTGCAGTTAAAGCTGGAATGGACATATTACCACAAGAAGATGAGATAGATGTAACATCGATACTATGAGGAAACTTCTTATGAGGATGAATTATAAACACCGTTCTTGCGATATGCTTCATTTAAAACCTGCATCATTGGTAGATGAAACACAATTCTTTGTGTAAAATTATGGTCCCTATGCAGATGGTAATGTGAGCAATAATTCATGTTACGATGATTTGTGATGCATCTCCATTGATGATATACTCTCTGTATAAGGAGGCAGAGTGTCTTTTTAGTGGTAGCACCAAACCTTGGCTCAAGTATAGTCTTTCTCGATGTGAATTGTACTACTACATAATCTAGACCATACTATGGTCAGCTGTTTATGATGGAGGTAGTAAACCAGAATTGGAATCAAATTGTTATTCTTTATTGAACAGAGTTTGTTAGATTCAACTGTTGACCAAACGATGGGATAAGAATTACCGTTAGTGTTTGCTACGTTTGTTTTCTGCAGCAAGGGACGGTGACACAACTTTTACTTGCTTTTGGCTGTTGCAATGAGATAACTTGTGGCAAAGGGTTATGAAGGATTGATTTGTAGTGGTCAGAAAGACAATATCTTGGAAGTTGGCCGACATCATTGTTTGAAGAATTTACATTATACTGAGAGGTTAGAAAAGAAGAGCAATCAATGATTAAGGGAGAGGATAAATGTGAAATTCGTACATTAACAAGGATGGCGTATCAAACTTGGCTTGTCTTCTAAATAAAACCTCATCCATGCTTTCTTATCTACATATTCTGTGAACGACACTTAGAATTCTATTAAAAACTTCCACAGATCCTCAAATACAACAGAGTACAAGCTAATCATTTAAGGTTGCAACAATTTCAGGAGAAAATTAAAAGATTTGACTTTGAAACATTTAGGTATAGCTGTAGGTGGAGTACCTCAGTGCTTAGCATACCTCCCATCATAGAAATGTTCTGCTCATGGAGATTCGGACACTATCATTCTCCATTATTTTGTGAGGCTAACTCTACAAAATAAGTTTCTCTCATCATACCAAGATCCATGACAAAACTGGGTTTCTGGGTTTCTGGGTTTCCCAATAATGTCTGGTTTCTTTACAGTTTTGTGAAACACCTGACTGTTGCAGACTTTTTCACTTTCTTGCACAAAAGCATTTGCACATCAACATAGAATAACTTTGGTCAAATCTTTTAATCTTTTCTGGATCTGTTGAATTTTGTATTTTTATTGTGAAGGTTGCTTTGGAAGTTGAACGTGAAGAAGATGAAGGCGGTATGGTGGGCGAAACTTTCACAGACTATGTGAGTAGTGTACATCATAATGTTCAAATATTTCTCTAGCTATTTCTATTAACCAAATTTCTTTTATATGCAAATACTGATGCAGCGCCCATCCAAATTGCTATTTGGATGCCCGCACCCAGATCCTATAGTAGAAACTTCTTCTCTTTCAGCAGTACAGCCACCAGAACCTACATACGAACTGAAAATCATGAAAGATATAGAAGAATCAAATGCTCTTTCATGTTTACAGCTTGAGACAATTGTGTATGCTTGTCAGGTGAGTGATGAATATGCCTGATAGATTTTTACTCAAACTGGAAGGATGTTATCTGCTTGAGTGACAGTCAGGAGATTTTAGGCTGTTATACGATTTACTGTTAATCTTGATTAGTTTTCTGTATACCAATGCAACATTTGTGGTATTAGCTCTCATTAGGTTCGCTCATAGACCATTCTAGACTCTGGAAAGGTGTCAATATGTCTTTCTTTCCCTCCTGTTTTAGAGACACAACCAGCATCTTCCGGATGGTGCAAGGGCAGGTTTTTTCATTGGGGATGGAGCAGGTGTAGGGAAAGGTCGCACAGTTGCAGGCCTAATTTGGGAGAATTGGCAACACGAAAGACATAAGGCAATGTCAGTGTGAAATATCAAGTTTATTTTAGTCTGATTTTGCTCTATTCACTCTCTATGGACCGTTTTTTTAATGGGTATTATTTGATTACAGATGGATATCTGTGGGATCTGACCTCAAATATGATGCTAGACGAGATCTTGATGATGTTGGTGCATCCTGTGCTGAAGGTGCATATTGTTGCTGTAAATTTTTGTAGGAACTTGTTTTCAAAGTAAATTTTTGATGCTTTATTGCGTGGTCATAATGTTCTCCTTTTACTTATGATAGAGTTCTCTAGCAGTTGTACTTGTTAAATGATTTTCATGGGATACTGTACTAGCCAGCTGCCACACTGGGGAACTTTATGAATTTCCCAAGCAGGAGTGATGATAGGAAGATATCTTGATAAAAGTAAGTGCACATGAAAAATATAGCTGGATTTCTGTTTTACTAATGAAACTACTAGTGGCAGTATTATATATTATCTTGTGTCAACTAGGATGGTTCTTTAGCATCCAATTTGCTTCATAGCCAGGTAAACAGAACAATTAGTGCATTTTTCATTATTAATCTGGATCTATGAACAGTGAAACCTATTTCCATCACCTTCCTTTGTGATGACATCAGATTCTGTTTTGCTTTTTGCGTTAGACCAGAATGCGAGACACAGTTCTGAGCCCATTATTAAATGCACTCACTCCACAAAACTCTTTGCTTGATAATTTTGCTGATAAATTACTTACAAGATGTGCTATTGCAGTGCATCCTCTCAACAAATTGCCATACGGAAAACTCGATTCAAAGGCCGTGGGTGTGAAGGAGGGTGTACTGTTTTTGACGTACAACAGTCTTATTGCATCATCTGAGAAAGGAAGATCAAGATTGCAACAAATAGTGCAGTGGTGTGGAGCTGATTTTGATGGTCTTTTAATATTTGACGAGGTTGATTCTACTCTTTTATGTAGTTATAACTATTGGGAAAATCAAGTAGCAATTTGTTTCGTTCTTCTAGTTGCTTATTGTCATGGTTAATTAAGTGAATATGTTAAATATATTCCAGTGCCATAAGGCAAAAAATCTAGTCCCTGAAACGGGAGGCCAAGCAACTCGTACTGGTGAAGCTGTTTTAGAAATTCAGGTACGATTCCATTAGTCTGCTTCAAAATACTTCAAAGTGGAATTATCATACCACCTGTCTTTACTGTTATTGCAAATTTGTTTTCCAGGCAAAGCTCCCACAGGCTCGTGTTGTATACTGCTCTGCAACAGGTGCATCTGAACCACGGAACATGGGATATATGGCTAGGCTTGGACTTTGGGGGGCTAACACAGATTTCACCAATTTTCAAGCTTTTTTGGGTATATAAGATATCCTTTGATCCATCAATTTAATAGGGAGAGACATCAAATGCATTAAGATCGTATATTTGTTCAGCCATGGAGCAGGGAAAAAAAAGATGAACATGTTTGATAGCTGAGTCTAGACATGTACCTATATCTATATCTTTATATATTTGAACCAGAACATTGTAAAGTGAAACATTCCAGCAGACATCCAGTACACTGGAACTAATGATAACAAACCTTGAATGACAGAGATTACTTAAAATATAAGAGGTAATTGTCAAAGTAGAAGAGCTGTAAATCTCGTAATTATTCACATTCTGCCTTTACATCAATGGTATTAGCAACCTCCTTGACGCTTCATAAAGAGGAATAATAAACTTCTAACTTATTTGGGTCCCTAGCTTAGTACCTAAGCAGACTGGATGGTGAATCACTATTAATTATTTGGAAGATCGATATGGATCTTCCTCTTATCTGCTCTTTTTGGTGCCTGCCCTTAAAGACATGCAGACACGCATATCCAACCATGGAGCATGACGATTTATAAACGACACAAGGAAACACATGTCAAGAGCGTTGTGGATAGGTTTCCAGCATGGAGATGGTATCAATGACAAGATTATTTTGGTTGTCTAACCAGCATGAATTTCCTTTGAGGTGCATGAAATCAACATGGTGCTTTGATGAGTGCTGGTGAGGGATTTGTTGTCACATGTCGGCTGTATCATTGGTTCTTTGGGTGCAAGGCTTTTTGGTCTTGTGAAACTCATAATCATACTCACAGTTGACTACCAAAGTTACTAAGTAATGACATGATCGGGGAAATGTATAATCAAGTTTTGAGGTTTTATGGGCTGAACGTCAGCTGGGGAACTTTTGTCTTGGTTGTGCACCTCAAGTACACTGTACAGTTTCCATGCTCAATTAGAGTAATGAGGATACTCACTAACACTCAATACAGTACTGAAAGCAAATATCAAAATCTTGGGCAGACTATCCTGAAACTAAATAGTTCATACCTTGTGATGGACATAGGGGATACTCAGGTTTGAATTGCTTTTCTGCTAAACTCAGAGTATATTATTCCTCTTCGAGCATCAGATTTCTTGATGCACATTAGATGAAATTCGTTGAATGTAACAGCACTTAGGGATGATCTATTGCTAACATTGTTCTTTATATCAGTTGATGTGGAAGTTGGAGCTTTCCAGATAGAAGGAAACACTTGCACAGTTTTTTTAGCATTAATCTGATAATCATCTTTATCTTCGTTCTGCTGGATTAATGGACTACATTTTATTCTACACATTCACATCATATCTATTGATTATATTTGACAGGAGCATTAGAAAAACGTGGAGTAGGAGCTCTGGAGCTTGTTGCTATGGACATGAAAGCAAGGTATACTGCTTATTGCCAAAGTTTAATACCATGTTAGATTGTCCTTTGTCCTTTGGACAACGTTTATGTCACACAATTGGAATTGCGCAACAGGGGTATGTATGTATGTCGGACACTGAGTTTTAAAGGAGCAGAATTTGATGTGATTGAAGTGCCATTGGAGACAGATATGCAGGTGCCTTCATTTAGAATCTGTTTTTCTTTTTTTGTTTGTTTTGGTCTCTCTGGACTGTGATGAAATCTCTCCTTCACATGCAGAACATGTACAATACAGCAGCAAGATTGTGGGCAGAACTTAGAAAAGAATTTATGCTAACAATGACAACACTGTATGATTGTGAGAAGCCTAGTGTAAGCCAATTATGGCGTCTTTATTGGGCAAGCCATCAGGTTTAGTTTTGTATTTGTAAGTGTACATATGAAATCCAGTACATAACTGGACGTTTTTGTTACATCAATTAATACATTTCCTTTCAATGTCAGAGATTTTTCAGACATATGTGTATGTCAGCTAAAGTTCCTGCAGCTGTGAGGCTAGCAAAGCAAGCATTAGAGGAAGAAAAATGTGTTGTGATTGGCCTTCAAAGTACAGGGGAAGCTCGCACTGAGGAAGCTGTATCCAAATATGTAACTTCGTTACTATGCCCTACAATTTGAGGTGATGGTAATGCTTTGGGTTTTGTTTACTAATTAAACTTGTTTCAGGGCAATGAGCTGGACGATTTTGTTTCTGGACCTAGAGAGCTTTTGTTGAAGTTTGTGGAAGAAAATTATCCGCTCCCTTTACCTGCCCAAACATTGCAAGGTTTTAGAGAGCTTGTCAATTTATGATGTCTAATTTAATAAAATGTATCCTTCTCTGAAGAATACAAGTTACTGAACAGAGGAGCAAGGCAAAGATACAACCAAGAGAAAGCTAGCTAAAGGTTTTATTTCGTCTGCAAGGAAAAAGCCAAGGAGATGGAAAAAATCTATCGATGACGATGACAGTGAAGAAGATGTTGAAAGTAATATATTACCTATACCTCTTTCTTTGATAAGGTTTGACCACATGTATCTGCTTAAAGTTGTCTCTATGTTGGGTGTTCAGCTGAATCTGATGCAGAATCTGGAGAGAGCACTGAAACTTTCAGCCCTTGCATAATTTGTGCCTCTGATGACGTGAGCTAATGAATAAGATAGATCGTTAGGAAATATTCTCTAAGTACATGTGAATATATTGATGGATCTAATGACATTTGTGTAACCTTTTACTACACTACTCTTACCGTCAGGCCCATAAACTCTCTGTAAACTGTAAAGATTGTGATTCCTCAGTTCATTATGCATGCCTCCCAGTAGCATCAGTGAAGCCCATGAGTAAGTGGAGATGTCCACCTTGTGATGAAGCTCAGCGTACCTATGTAAATCAGCTTCAAGCTAGGTAACAAGGGTGCTTAACTGGGGAAGGTCTTAAATATTTATAATGATTGTTTTGAAGAATTTTACATTTTTTATAGGTATGACAAAGCGATAGAGCGGAAGTTGAAGTGTCTAGATGCTATAAGGTCATTTGATCTTCCAAACAATCCACTTGATGATATGATTGATCAGGTTTCTATGTGACTACTAGTCATGTTTGGTGTTACAAGCTGCATAATCTTGTGTGAATGTAAACATGGAACATCTTTTTTGTCCATATGAATGAAATCAAGAGATAAATTACATGGGACAATATTGCAATATTTTAATTAGAAGTAGGTGAAGCAAACATTCCTACCATAGGCTATCAAGCTAATTTTGCTGCTAGTATGCCAATGCAAATGTTTGTAGATAAGTAGAAAGTTCAGGCTTGGTAATAGAAAGGTATTCATCTTTAATGCCAGCTTGGTGGCCCAGATGCTGTTGCAGAGATTACTGGTCGGCGTGGGTTCTTAGTCCGTGCTGCTAGCGGTAAGGGAGTTATCTATCAATCTCGGAGCACGTAAGTTGAGCTCTTCCTTTTAGTTACAATGCATATTATAATGTGTCTAGTATACTATTTTGTATTTCTGTAATTTTATAGGAAAGATATCTCTATGGAAATGGTAAATATGCATGAAAAACAACAATTTATGGATGGGAAGAAGCTAGTCGCTATAATCTCTGAAGCAGGGTCTGCTGGTGTATCCTTGCAAGCAGACAGACGAGTCAGCAACCGGGTACGTATGTGCAAAACTTTTTATGTTTGTGACTTTTCATGATAATATGTTTGTCAACATAGATTTCTACCGATCAATGTAATGTATATCTATATGGGGTTGTGTCCTTTGCGTAAAAGCATAACATATATAGCCTTGTGCTGCTGTTGTTATTGTGTTGAAAGCAGCCAATGAGTTATGAGTAGGCAGAGCAAAATTTGTTCTTTACGTGTATGAAAGATGAATTGTACAAGTTTTCTGTTACTGAAATAACCCCAAAATGTTCAGAGAGATATTTTCTATGAAATTACTGCACAAGAGGAACTCCACCTTTTCTCAATGCATGTTAGTGATTCGCCTTGCGTTGTAACAACCAAGTGAATCGAAAATAGACAAGTTCCGTTTTTTTCAGTGCCTTCTTCACATGGCACAATATGTTCTTGGCATGGAAGTTCGATTAGTTGTGAAAGTTCCTCTCACAATGAATCCTGCTAAAATCTTTAGAAAGCCTTTGTTGTTGGAAGCAGATAAAGGGAGAACTTAATTTCTAAAAGCTACCTCTCGTAGGAACCTAAGCATAAATAGATGATCCACAAGGACAACTATGACTGCCGGTGTCTAATTACAGTCGGGTGCTTCTCTCTAACAGGGCCACATATAATCAACCCTGGCTATATCAGTGTTTTGAGTTCATTTGAGCATGAAAGTTTACCCATAACCACTTGATAACCCGTGAGAATAGATATGTCTACAGTAAGCTTGAACTTAGAACCTGAAACTAATTAAGAAAGAGGCATTGTGCTACATACATATAGTCATTCCCAATGTAAGGAGATGTTTAGGATCAGATTGCTGCATATGGCTTAAAGTAATTGGTGTATCATAGGAGCCGAAGGTCAAGAAAATGTAGTATTATAGGAGGCACTCTCCAACTTTATGCTACAATTGTAGTACCATGAATTGCAAGCTAATGTGCACAAGGGTCTATTGGAATCATTAATTCAAATGCTATTGACTCCCATTTAAAATGTAAATAACTGCACGAAGATGCAAGTGCCAGCCAACATGCATCTGAGATAATTTTATTTCTGTTTTACAAAGGTTGTGACGTAATGTGAAGGCATGATGTGCAGTGAGGCATGATATGCATGAAGCTAGATTTCATTTAAATCAAAGAATCCTCGCAGTTCCATGTGCCAATGTGGGTCTTAGTGTATTCTGGAAAGGTTCAGAAATTCGTCACTTTTTTTCTCATGAATAATTTTCTTACCCATTTGATTCAGAGAAGAAGAGTTCATATAACGCTTGAGCTCCCTTGGAGTGCTGACCGTGCCATTCAACAATTTGGGAGAACACATCGTTCTAATCAAGCTTGTGCTCCAGAGTACAGGTCAATCAACTGCTTAAAGATTTTAATTGTTACCTCCTTTTGGGGGCTTTGCTGAATGTCAGGATCCTCTTCTAAATACCATTCTGTGCTGACAGGCTTCTCTTTACAAACGTAGGGGGTGAACGTAGATTTGCATCAATTGTGGCAAAACGCTTGGAGACATTAGGAGCTCTTACTCAAGGGGATCGCAGGTTTCACTTTTGTGCTGATCAATAATACTGGATTTGGGCTATGTTTGTCTGAAACCTAGGCTCTTGGCTCTTGGACAGGGCTGGACCATCGTTGAGTGCATACAATTATGATAGTGTTTATGGAAAAAAAGCTCTTTCTGTGATGTACCGATCGATAATGGAGCAGGTCAATTTCTTTACAGGATAGCACTTGCGGTTCAAGTCACAATTTGCTAACCCTGCCATGTTTATGGTGAACAGTGTGATTCTCCTGTTGTACCTCCTGGCTGCGCAACAGATAGTGAATGGGTTCCCCGAGATTTTTTCAAGTTTGCAAGGGCGTCATTGCTGGCTGTAGGAATTATTAGAGATGCCACTGTTGGTATGAGAAAGAGACACAATTCTATTTATGTGGACTATGTACTGATGCTTTTCCAGTAAATCATGTTTACTGTACTTCCACCTTTTTTGCGGGTTTTGGTCTGTAATTTTGAGGAAGAGCAGGCATACATAAGTAACAAACACCTTAATAAGACATACTCAGACATAATTTTGAGGAAGAGCAGGCATACACTTCATTTACCCTTTGTGTGGCAGAAGCTCAATGTCATACTCAGGCCTTTTATCTTTTATCTTGCTAACAAGGAATGTATTAAAAATTAGTGTGCACACTGTTATTTTACACTCACTAGATGCTGAAACCATATTTGTTGCCTCTGCTTTAGATACTCTGCATTATTCTTGAAATTACAGCTCTGTTTAATTTTCAGGCCATCAAGGTGATGATCCAGTGAAAGATTTTGAGAAACCCTCTGGACGAATCCCCGAATCTGATGCACATGATGTTGCGAGATTTTTAAATCGACTACTGGGATTGCCACCTGATATACAAAATCGGTATTATTCTTTACTGTTCGCTGTAAGTAGATGATACACATTATTAGGGGGACTAGTAGCATGAGGACAATACTTTGACTCCTGCCCTTTAACAGTTTGCTGTACCTAGGCATTCATGCTGTATTCCTCTTTGATGCCCCAATCAGAAAATATAGGCGAAGTGTTTTCCTTGATGTTGTTGGTATTCATCATGCTGCATGCTCCGTTTGAAATGTGTCTTTCAAACCAGTATATTCGTATTCGATATCACACATGGTTCTTTTCTTATTGGTCATATTATTTGCAGGAAATTCCTGTTTGGTAATGAAAGATATATGTTTACCCACTTTTTCCTTCTATTGATGTTTGCTTATTCATTAATTGTAGCAGAATTCGAAATCATGATTGAATAGTGTCTTAATAATAGAGCCTATGACTGATAACTTGTTGTCTTATGAGCTGATTTTGCATATTGCAGGCTGTTCGAGTATTTTGTTAGTATATTTGACGTCCTACTTATTGATGCTCGTAAAGATGGGCAATTTGATTGTGGAATCATTGATATCAAAGCTAATTCTATAGAGCTACAGGGCACTCCGAAGGTTGACAACTAATGTTGTGAATACGCGTTTCTGTAGTTCCTAGTAAATAATATGAAAGATGTGCTGTTGTATCACCGATATTTTTTTCCCAATTGCAGACTGTACATGTAGACCAGATGTCGGGGGCACAAACAACTCTCTTTGTCTTAAGAGTTGATCGTGGACTTGATTGGGAGGTAAGATCGTTATTCATGAATATTCCTGTTCATTACCTCATGTTGCTTATATGATGAAGTGATCAATATATATTGCATTCTTATTGCAGTTTCTTTTGTGTAGGCTGCTGCAAAAATTCTGGAGAAAAATGATGCTGAAAATAAGAACAATGGTTTTTATGAATCTAAAAGAAAATGGCTAGGAAGGGGACATTATTTGCTAGCCATTGACTGGTACGTGTTTCAGGTTACCAGTAGCATCATGATTCATTCTGTGCTATCTGGACATTCTAAGTTCTATTAACTCATGTGTAGGCCCAAATCAGGACCTGGGGTTTTAAAAATCTTCAGGCCAGCTAGCGGAGAAGCACTAAGGTGTAAAATTTTACATACAATAGTTTTTAGATTGTCTTTTATACATTTTCACATGACTATAGAGTTTGCAGAGCTCTGTGTAAGCTGTCTATTGTGCTGTAACCAGAGAGATGCCTGAAACTGAGCTTCTCAACAAATATTCAAAACTGGCATCATTGGAGACTGCTAAGGAAAGGTGGCAAGAAGAGTTTGATCTTACAGGGGAAGTGGTATGGAATACCTGAATATTGAATTTCTGTTTGAAGACATCATCTGTTATTTGAAGAACTTTGGGATGACTAATGCTTGTTTTTCATACCTTGAAGGCTAGTTCTGTGATCTCTATAATGTGGCATATACTTGTCTTGAAATCTAGTTGCATCCATGGCATCTTTTAATGTCTTTCCCTTGAATTTACCATGCATTTTCTCTCCAACACTGTATTCTCTTTCTCCCCAAGATGCCAGCATTGGATACAATGCGAGAATGTTGCAGCCAAATAGTTAGATAATTCAACAGGGCAAAGAGATATAGTAAATCGTAGACATCATCTCACTAATCCTCTATTTAAAATAACCCATACGTGGTATGATGCGATGGATACATTTCCTTGTATGGCCTCAGGAATTCTGTAGATAGGTCACATACCCATGAAGACCATTCATTATACCTGGCATTTGCAAATGTCATTTGTCCTTTCCTTCCCCCATTGTGCATAGGAATTGACTTTGGGCCAAATTGCTAGATTTCTAGAAGACGTAATCCAGACCTTTTAATAAAACCAGCATAGATTTTCTTTTGCTTTGAAGATGTAAGAACTTGTTTTTAAGTGGGGAAATAATCCCACATTCTGCTGGTTTAGAATTAAGTAACTATATTAGTCCTGAGCAAGTGATATATATTTTTACTGTAGTGTATGCATGGACCAAAGTGCAAAGTTGGTGCTGATTGTACAGTAGGTAGAAGAGTTCAGGAAATGTATATCTTGGGTGGGCTGATTCTCCCTGTTTGGGGAACAGTAGAAAAGGCCCTTTCAAAACAGGTATAAACTTTGAGTGTTAGTACAGCCAAATCCTATTTTAAGGGATGTGTACATTACTTTACAATGCTCTTTTGTGCAGGGTAGGGCAAGTCATAGAAGACTTAGAGTAGTATGGTTGGAAACATCTTCAGAAGGTCAGCGAATTGTCGGCTTGCATATTCCTAACCCGGCAGTGAATGCTGTAATATCGGGTACTGCACTTAGATTATTGTGGCATTTTGTCTGTCTGATCTATATGATGGTGTAGATTATTGAAGTTGGAAATTACTTCCTCATTTTTCAGGACTGTCATTACTCCAGACACAAGCTCCCTGCAGCGAGAGTGGAAACACTCGTGAGGAAACTTTGTAAACTAGAACTTCCGTCTCCTTTCACCAAATTATTATACATGTATACATACAATATAGCTGAGCCTTGTAAAATGCAGTGTGCAGGAAGGAAAATTTTTCTATCAACTGGGTTGGCACGGATCGCCAAATCTTCTTTCTGTAAGGAATGTGTGAACACGTCTATGCTGTATCAACTCCTAACATCCAAAATCACTTCACATATTTGTTTTGTTTCACAGATGTTTCCTTGGAACTGTAACAAACCGATTTTGTAACAAGTATGAACATTCAAACCATATCCCAGTGCTCTGTGCGTGTCGCTTTCTAGTCATTTCTGTGACAACATTAGCTTGGTGATGGAAAGACGGATTGAAGGTGAGTTTGTTGAGACTTTATGGAGGGTTTAAAGCCACAGTTTACGGGCAGAGAGCTACCCAGAAAATCTCAAGCCTATCACACAACAACCGATTCTTACGGTATCAATTGTGTGCCTTTCTTTCAAATATGTTGCATCATCATACTTTTTATTGCATTTACAGTGCAACTATACTTCCGTGGTCCAAGAACTGCCCATCATCAATGAGCTTCCAGTAAGTAATTGTGCGATTGTTTGGTACCTGATGCATCATCAACAAATACTGACTGGCACACATTTGTTCTGATCCTTGGCAGTCTGTGCTTGATGCATGCATTCTTACATCATATATACATCCGATGCGGATGGTTAAGATTTGTCAGGAACAGAGGAGATTTGTGTTAATCACCCTTCAAATCTGACCCTCGAAGGTTGGCAACAGATCAAACATGTGGAGCGCAAATACTCTGAGGGAAAAAGATGCTCCCCGAAGAAAAACCCTAATTCCAGGTCCTGGAATCCAACAAGATAAGGGAACCCTACCAATCCTAGATAGATATCTATTTCATGTTTGAGTGGCATGATCTTCGAGAGGAAACTGCTCAAGGAAAGGAAACCCTAATTCTAGATATTGAATTGAAACACTATAGTGTGGAGAGAGAGCACACGACGCAGTGCAAGAAACCCAAGAGCAAAGGAGAAGGAAACACACAGAAGATCAGAAGATCGAATGCGAGCTGAATCTTTTGCCTGTACATACAAATGTTGGGAAGATTACAGACGCAGAAGCGCAGGAAAAATGTGTGCATCATCATCATCATCATCATCATCATCATCATCATCATCTGACAGCAAAGATGGGAATGTCAGAGAAATCCGCGAAATTGACCACAAGATAGATGTATCCGCCGGCGAAGAGGAAGAGCGCGGCCAAGAGGACGGAGAACCAGACGGTGCCGCCGAACAGCTTCCCTAAGGCGGCCTCAGATCGCTCGACGAAGTTCCCCGCCCGCTCCGTTGCTTCCTCTCCGTCGTTGTCTATCTTGGCGGAGATCCGTGGCTTCGCCTCGGGGCGGATGGATCGGAGGGGGAGGACGGACTGAAGCGGCGGCGGCGAAGAAGAAGAAGGGGGTCTGTCAGAGAACAGAGGGGAGCAGCGTGGAGCGATGGCGATGGAGTTGCCAGAGAACAGAGGAAGGGGAAGAAAGGGCCTCACAGCAGAAGCCATCGCCATCGCCATCGCCATGGCCAAGCAAGAAGGAGAAGAAGAAGATAGACAGACAATTCACTTCCAAGTTTTGCCTTAATCTCAGAAATACCCCTCCAATCTTCTCCATCAAAATGCCAGGTCTGGGATCAGATCAGATGCTTGCTTGCAGAGATCAATGCAAATTCTCGATTTAGGATTTAGATTTAGAGTTTAGGGTTTAGGGTTTAGGGTTTAGGGTTTAGGGTTTAGGGTTTTGGGTTTAGGGTCTTGAAGGTGTTGGGGTTTAGGGTTTAGGGAACGATGGCATCCGTGTATTTGTATGTATACGTGCAAAAGAGCTTTGTTTTGATCGCGTCCGTTTGGTGCCTTGCGATCAGTCGGGAAGGCACCGCAAACGCAAACAGACGGCGCGAACAAAAGATGCGAGCAGCTGCTTCTTCTTCGGGTGTGTTATTGCTGCTGCTACCAGAAGGGGCAGTCGGAAGCAACATGCAAAGCGACGGAAGATGCAGATCGGCGTATTAGTTCGCGGTACTCTTCGAAGGAAGTAGTTGGCGATAATTGCTCGTCGCACATGCTTACGCATTCATTGCTCGGTATCTCTTAATTGCAAGACGAAGCCTATACAAATGAAGCCGGTTGAGTTCTGTATATTGTTTTCTCGACGACTCGAATACTTATGGTACGGTCACTGCCTCTATCTGATATTTCTCCTAATTCTCTCCTCGATTTGGTGACAGAAGGGGCTTTGTTGCTTAGAGATGGTTGGCAACAGTTCTATGCATCATCATAGAAAAATCTTTTTAAGGACCATATCTTCAGACTCATGCAACACGCACTTTTGCGCGATTTTTTCATATGGTATGCAACGATTGAGATGAACAGTTGCCACCACTCAAAGCTATGGTCGAAGAAGTGTCCCGAGTCACAGGTTCAACCCTGGCCCACTTGATGCTATTACAACCGCTAGAGTGATCGCTAGATGGTGTGATAAGAGCAATTCAAGAAGGATCTCACAACCGAACGCTATCACATCGGGCTCTCGTAATCGCCCATCTTACCTCATTGCCACCAACCATGAAAGGAAATCTTATTATATGCCGCATCGCAAACCTTGGCGGAGAGAGGTGTGATGCTGAAAACCTTAGAAATGGACACAAAGCTTCGGAAAATGACCAAACTCATCTCAAATCCCTTTGCATCGGCATGCCCATGCTCGGAATGAGCAAGTTGAGGGGTCAGCAATATCATCCAACGATAATGTATATATTCCTGCCAAGTTGCAGGTCCATTATGCATCAATCAATCATTCTTGCAAGTTGCGGCAAATGCCACACACTTAATACATTCTGCACCATCCAAAAGGGACCATTAAGAGAGAATTCCGGGATTAAGAGTTCCGATCGATTCTTTCAATCCCGATGACAGGAAAGTGGATGCCTTTTCTGTTCAAGAGTTTGTGACATTTGAGGGCTTTTCTGTTGACAGTTTGAATCAGAAAGCCGAGGTAGAAAGAAACCAAAACCATATCTTCCATTGACAACAAACCCTAGGCAAAGATGACCATTTCCAATGGAAACCCTAATTTTTTCTGTATCTTCCCCTGCCCACCTCGAAAATTGCCATCCCATATCGAATTTCTTGTGCCCAAAAGCAGTAAGAAATTCCATCCACAAAGCACCTCAAAACCACCAATCATTGAGTTTCTTATATGAATTTCACAGAGCAAAGCACAGCATATTCAAGAAAGAAAAGGACTCACACTTTGAAAAAGTATATTGCAGATAACATCTGGGATTATCCCATAAAGTTGGATAGAGGTTTCTGAGATTACCATGAACCTCTTCCAACTTTCTTAGCCAAACAAAGCACACACACACACAGACATGTACATATTCACCATCTTCCAAGGCATGAAAATAGCTGCTAATGTGCTCACCATCACCATGCTGCCTCCCACACCATTAACATTTCCATCATGGTACAGTGTCCTTGTAACTAAAAAACAATCTCAATTTTTTTGCTATTTATTCAAGTAGGTTCAGACAGTAGAGTAGCCGTCGTCATAGTATGTAGTATTCCCTATTTTATGCTTTTGCTCCATGAGATATATATTTCTTATACCTCGGAATGTACATATGCATGCATGCATAACCAGGTCTGTGTACATCTCTTATATATTCGTTGTCTATATCCACATCTACATATTCTTTCAGTATTTCATTCACATTATCTACATGTAAGTTATATTCGTATAAATTATGAGAGTGTATATCTAGAATAAATATTTATATGTAGTTAAATAGGCAGAAATCGGCATTCATGATAGGGCAATTTGTGAGCTTGGTATGTATCATCAACGCACCTTCCGTGCTTCGACCACACATGGGCAATGCACCGAAGTGAGGTTAAGGCAGCCGCTTATGATTAAAGAATGTCTCTCCGGACATGTATGGAGACCTGAGAATGCATCGCACACAGCTTGCACAGCCGGGCCCGAGAGGTGCGAACACATGCCAAGGTTCAAGGAAGCTAACCCATGGTATCCATCTCGGATCGCACGCAAGGAGAAGTAGCTTCGACTGCCCATGGTGATGGTTCCTTCCTTATTACTGTTGACACTCCTAGGGCTTGTGCTCAAACCACTGTTTGCACTGCTGCCACTGCTGCTATTGCAGCTGCTACTGCTGCTAGAGCAGCTCTTGTTACTGTAACTCCTCCAGGACCACCTCCTTTTCGGATCACCACTGTTTGGTTGCCTATACTTGCTACTGTTGGCAAGTGCATACATCGCCACATCCGTAATCCTAAAACAATTGTAGAGCCCCAGCACACGCAATCGATGACATTTGTCAGCCAACGCAATCACGCTTCGGTCTGAGACACACGAAAAAAAGAGACATCGATGAGATGATCGAACAAAGAGACGAGCCGAGGAATCTTCATGGAAAAGTATTCTGTCGAGGTTCTTGCCAAAGTTTCTTGGAAAAGCTCAAGAATGTATGCTGTAAAGATATGCCAAATAATGTTGAAATATATTTTACGTTGCAACTCAGGATGTTCATGTACCTGTAATGTTGACGCAACCACAAAGATCGATATTCCGGATATCAGAACACCATGATGCAAGACCGACGACCCCAGTGTCAGTTATCCTCTCACACCATCCTAAGTTCAGTACCTGAAGTGCTACACAATTTTTTGCAAGGGCCTGCATTGGAAGCATAATACAATTTCATTGAGATAGATTCCCGAATCTCAGGTCCGGTAATGAAAGTATTTTTTACCATTGATTATATCACCAAGTTAAAAGAAAACTGAATATGAAAGCAAGGTAGGTAGCTAAACAGAGGATATTAAAATGATGATGTTAGGGATGGTACCAGTAGAGCTTGGTCGAGGCCAGCGTTGTTACAACCACAAAGATTCAGGTTTTTCACATAGTTGCAATGCTCTGTTAGATAGATGAGTCCTTGCTCAGTGATCTTGGTGCATCCACTCAAGTTCAGTTTCTCCAAATTCGGGCATCCGTGCGCTAATGCAACCAGAGACTCATTGGTGATCTTGGTCCCCTTTGAGAGGTCCACATCTCGGAGATCATGGCAATGAACAGCAAGGGCTTGCACAGCTTCATCAGTCAAATAGGAACGGTTGCTCCACAAATGGCAAACTTGTAACCGGCTAAACTTTGGGGCCACCGATTTCACGAGCTTGCTAATTCCCTCATTACACCTATATTACAAAAAGGAGTTAGAACACACTGACATCAATTCTACTTAACTGCCTATTTACCAATATTAAACGTCAGAGCACGTTGAATTCTGAGCTTTTAATACCCCTAAATTCTAAACCCTATTACTTTGACAAGGTATTCAATCTGTAAGAAAGCTTATGACAGTAAAGTCAACATCCTTAGATTAGATGTACAAATTGCTAGATTTTCCATCTACAA
>JBBBWG010000304.1:0-25646 GCA_037176905.1 Azolla pinnata
ATCCAGTGACCTAGATTCCTTCGTGTCAACCGGCCTTTTTCCCTCGATTCCGCCTAGGGACGGTTTTCTCCACGACAGCGTAACAAGTTATATTATCTTGTGGACTAGCTTAGATACATGTCTAATGATTGGACATGGGAACCTACTGAGAATATTACCAAATGCTTCTTAACTTTTAGAGGAATTTTATCATTTCTATCCAAATAAGCTAGGTCCTAGCTCTCGTGTTACGACTTGTGGAACTTGTCAAAGGAGGGAGATAGTATTATGAGTACCAATACAAAACGACTTATATGTACATATATTTGATAGCTACATATGCTCAAATTTTACTTTAACTAATAGATATTATATTTTAATATTTGATAATATCTTAAAACATAAGCATATTAACGTTAAAAACGACTTGTGAAAAATGACTTGCGATGTATGTTGACATCGCAAGTCCTCAAAGCCACCAAGTGGCAATCATGCATGAGCCCTAGAACTATATAAAAATTGAGTTGGTCTTAGTATTGAACCATTCTGGTTCAATGTCAATCTTCAGTGCCGTGTACTCCAAATCTTGGGTGCCTTATACTCCTAATCATTGGTGCCTTGTACCTAAAATTATCGGTGCCTTCTACTCCAAATCTCCTAGTAATACGTATTTTGTCTTTTTGTTATGATCTGACTTTCTTCTTGTTGTATTCGTGTCTGTCGAGTCTATTGTTGTCGACCAGCTTTGGCCATAACAGTGCATTTTCTGTAGATTGTAGAAAATTTGTCATAAAACTCTCTAAATCAAGTGTTGTAAGCTGCACTCTGTCCGTGAGATCAAGGCGCAGACAATTTTGCTCAAATCTATCAGAAATCTTAATTTTGTTATTGCCATGTAGAAAGTTTCAAATTGTCAAAACTTCGTTGGATCTACTCCAAATTACACGTACTTGATGTCTTCAACAAGCAAAATATAGGAGTGTTGAAGTAATGAATAGTGACTTGTAGCAGACGAACCCACACTCTGATACCAAATGTTGGAAAAGGTCAATCGTTAGAACAAAATTGTGGCATTTCATAGGTGCACTGATAGGGATCAAGTATGTGAAGAGCAGTAAGAAAAGAGTAGGATCCGAAGCATAAGGAGTTTCAGATTTGAGTCATCGATTGTTGGTCATGAGTGTGAGTGAGTGTGAGTGTGAGAGACAAAGAGAGTGATATAATATACATTGTATATTTGCAATCGAGCGACAACATGAGACAGTCAAATAAGCTTGACTTATGTAGTCCAAGCTAAGGCAAAGTGCCCTTATTACAAATACGACCCATCCAATGGGATAGTGTGAACATGGCCAATATATACCCGCATTCGACATATAGAATGTCAATGCAAGTTCTTTTGACAGCTACACACACACACACACACACACACACATACAGGCTACAGAGCTCATCGGTGTGTTTTCAAGCAGAAGTATACATATGTATATAGATCTGAAATACCTAGTGTTAGGCCCTGGTATAGATTGCATGAAGAGAGTAAATGTAAAGCATGTATGCCATCGGTACAATGTCGTCTATTGATATGTATATGGAATTGAAGAAGATTTGAACAAATGCAAACCTAGTTTCTACTAGTTTTGTGAAGAAATTGAAACCGTTTGGATTTTAATTAAAGAGATCTTGTATGTGGAAGAGAATAAGAATGTCATCGTCTTGTCTTACAATATCTATACAAAATTGAAGAAGATTTGACCAAAAGTAGACCCAGTTTTTACCAATTTTGTGAAGAAATCGAAATTGTTTGGCTATTTATTAGAAAGATCTCACATGTGAAAGAGAATGTGGATATGTAGATGAGGATGTGAATACATTTCATCCTCAAGTTCACCACCATCTAGCGTTACATATGCGGAAGTGAAGAAGATCTGAACAAATACTTGAGAAGAAATTGAAACTATTTAACTTTTTTTTTAGAGAGATCTCACATGTGAAAGAGAATGTGAATATGTAAATGAGGATGTGAATACATTCCATCCTCAAGTCCACCATCATCTAGCGATGCGTATACGGAACTAAACAAGATATGAACAAACATCGACCCCGTTTTTACTAGTTCTGTGAAGAAATTGAAAATGTTTGGGATTTTATTAGAGAGATCTCGGATGTAAAGAGAATGTGAATGCCATCGTGTTGCTGGCGTACATATACAAAACTATAGAAGATTCGAACAAATCCAGACCTAGTTTTTGCCAGTTTTATGAAGAAATTGAAACCGTTCCAATTTTTATTAAGAGCGATCTTGTATGTGAAAGAGAATGTGATGCCATGGTGTTCTCTAGCGATACGTATATGAAACCGAAGAAGATTTGAACAAATGCGGAAGAAATTGTTATGAAACTAGGTAGGTCGTCCCACTCCCCCCTTCTTGCATGCCCTTTATTTCTGGTGTGTAGCTCTCATGCCCTTTAATTTGAAGTGAACTCTCTTGAGCTTATCAAGAACGCAAAGCTCTCATCCCTCCTGTTTTAGGAGTGGGGACTAGATATGGACTCATACCAAAATAACTCCTCTCTATGAGTATATATATACACCAGTAGTATTAAGAGAGGGGTTAGAGAGTGAGAGATAGTACGCGTGAGAGATCATCATAGACAATATTAATATAATTTGTCTCTCTCTCCATCTATATCTACCTGTGTGTATCTATTTTAAGAGTGGGGACTAGAGATGGACTCATACCAAAATAACTCCTCTTTATGACTATATATATACACACCAGTAGTATTAAGAGAGGAGTTACAAAGTGAGAGATAGTACACGTGAGAGATTATCATAGACAGTATTAATATAATTCTTCTCTCTCTCTCTCCATCTATATCTATCAGTGTGTATCTCTAGAGTTCTACTATTCTGCTGCGGAGATCGAATTACGGAAGACGCATTTTACAAGAGAAATGCAGACCCAGTTTTGCTAGTTATATGAAGAAATTGAAACTCTCTGGAATCTTATTCGAGAGATCTCGCATGTGAAACAGAATATGTACAGAGGGATGTGAGTACATTCCGTCCTCAAAGTCCAGCATCGCCGAGATCCAGGCCCCCGCGCGCGCCCGCGCCCTCTTCTCCCTCCCAGGATCCATGGCGACCTTCGACATGAACGATCGTAAAAGTAAGAGCCTTCCTGTCTGTTCCTTCTCTCTTCTCCTCTTTTCCTTTCTTTCTTTTCTCCCTCATGAAATGAGAGCAAAGTTTCGTGCTGTCTCGATGATGGATGATGGATGCGATCTGTCGGGTTGTGTGGCTGTACAGAGATCGGGATTGGTCTCACTGGATTCGGAGTTCTGTTCACTATTTTGGGTGTCATCTTCTTCTTTGATAAAGGCCTCCTTGCCATGGGAAATGTAAGCGCATTCTCTCTTTCTCTTTCTCTCAAGTATGTCTAAATCCTGTTGTGCGAAGAATTGTTCTAACCTAACACACCAGCCATCAGATATTATTCCTATCAGGGCTTAGTCTCACCATCGGGCTCAAATCTACCACATCCTTCTTTCTCAAGCGTAGCAACTATAAGGTACAGATATACATATCATGCTTTTTTTTTTTTAATTTCCTTGCTCATCTCCATGTTATAGTTGTCGCGGAACACTTGTGATGTTGTCATGGTTTGCAGGGTTCGATTTCCTTCCTGGTTGGATTTCTTCTGGTAATTGTTGGATGGGCCTTCCTAGGCATGATCCTTGAAGCCTATGGTTTTGTCGTACTATTCAGGTAAGTCGTTTGTCAGTTTGGTTTTCTATTTGTTCAGAAAGCTAGCAGTTTCGTGTCCCATCATGGAGGTGAGTTCTCACCCTCGATGTTTGAGAGCTATTTTGAAAGGAATTGGTGGTAGGATCGGGTTGGGTCAAGAGAGAACCTGTATAATTGACTATGATTGAAGGCAGCTTTGGAACAAAAGTATGACATTTAGACTCCCAGACTTGTTCAGGACAAATCATGCATAAGGGTAAAATTGTCGCCTTCCAGTCCATTTGAAACTCTTTAGTGTTTTTTCATACATCAAACAGAATTAAGATCGCTTTGCGTACCATGTGTTGTATAAGTTAGCCAGCCCTCATCTTTGGTGGTCTACTTATATCAGGCAGGTTATCTAAATGAATATTGCCCTTGTGGTTTAGCTTTTACTCACAACACTCAGGTGTATCAACCATTTTGGGCTCCTGCCACTGTCATAGACCCAATTGGCACTTCTTCACTGGTCTCATCCTTAGCCTCACATCACACTATGTATACTTGCTCCATATTATTGTTCCTGTGCTTGAATTTAGCCATCAAATATCGGAGAGTATTTAGGAAGTTCCTGGAAATCAACCCTATTATAGAGTGGATGCATACTACGTTCGGATGTCAATGAACAGGACAGTCACTTGGAAGTATTCCACATTTAATATCAGTTCTGGGCATTGGAATTTGGTTGTTGGTAAGTTTCCCAGATTTTCCATGAAATTCTGAAACATGGCACAACTGATAGAATGGCAGGCTTCCACTCCTATCCAGGATGGATATTCTTGCTATAATTAAAACTTGAAATCACCTCGGAGAATGCACAAGAATTGTCAAAGATCTCTTGTATCTATTGTCCCAACCAAGTGCTGCATATGTAGCCGTTGCCTAATCTAGCCAGACCAAAAACCAATAACAAAAATGATAGCAAGATTAATAAGAAGAGATCTCTTGTACACAATCCCCTTGAACAAGGGCTTGTAGCCATTGTCTGATCCAGTCCTTCAATAATCCAATAACAAAAACAAATGATAGATCAAGAAGCAGATGTCATCGAATTTGGGGAGTCTAACATTTTACATATAACGTCAATAAAGGCATGTAGCTGTTGTGTGATCCAGCCCAACAATAAAAAATAATAAGAACAAATGAAAGATCAACAGGAAGAGCATATTACATATAACATCACCACCAAACATCAACACCAAACACCAACACCAACATAGTGATCTATTAAGGGACAGCAACAATTTCAGCCATGTTTTTCAAATAATCTAAATTCCTATGAAAGAACTAATAATAGTGGTCTCAGCAGCGACCATAGCATTATTTTGTGAAAAGTTAGCCATGCTTAACTATCCCTCATTTTCTGACCCATACAATTGAGGAATTTGAGAGGTGATAATTTATGCATTCCCCAAGGTCTGTTTTTCTATCTGCCCAGAAAATGCTAGCAGAGAGTTGGGCTTTTGAACAGCAAAAGAAAATATGGGGTTTGAATTGTCCATATTGGGGTTGATTCTAGAAACATGGCTTTGAAAGAGATTAGATTCTCTTGTTCTGGAAACTTGCACACTCTCTATTTATAATAAGGAGCACATAATTGGCAGATTAGGAGAACCGTTGGTTTTGATGATCACCTGCATGATAAGGAGCTAAGTATCAATGCCCCTTGATATAATATGGGCAAAGGTGGGAGCAGCTGAAATGTTAACCAAGGGATTATTCCCATCAGTGATTGGTATTCAATGTATGTAGAAACTCATATCTGTTCCTATGGCATCAAAACGGTCTGTTGAACATGGAGATACTCATTGTAGGTATGTTCAAATACCAACACCAAAACATTTCTTAGCAAAGGACATCAACCAACGCCAAAACATTTCTTAGCAAAGGACATCAATCAACGCCAAAACATTTCTTAGCAAGAAAATGGCATACTATAAGGCCTACATTGATGACATAATGGCAATAATGGCTTTTATTTGTCAATGACATGGGTGATGAGGCCTCGGTCCCTTTGCTTGTGGCCTATGTGCTTGACTGATTGCTTGGTTGTTGCTGACCCCTTATGATTGTCCTCGAGGAGCCTCTGTTGGCGTATTCCTTGGTTGAGCTGTGGCATGAGGAAGAGTCACCAAATTAAAGAAACTCGTGATTGTTCTTTGTGGCCGTGTGGTGATTGCATTGTTTTCCTTCAGCAACTGCTCTCTGTGTCTCTTTAGTTCTAGTATGAACGATCCCAAGCAACATCAGTCAATGTATTCCATTATCTCGGGTAATGGGCCAAAACCATTTTTGGAAAGACAGTTTTAAGGGCCTCTCATTTCATAGAATACAGAACAATGACACACATGATGTTCTTCCAATCCCAGTCCCCAATGACATAGTGGACATATTCTTTCTCTTAGGTTTGTGTCTATACTTTTCTTTCTCAATTTCTAATTGATGTGAGGAAGTCCCAAGCTGCCATTTCACAGTGCGGACGGAGCACGTGGAGAGATGTATATCCATGTAAGATGGCCTGAGGATAAATCTATCTTGTGACATGTATAAGAAAATCTGGGGCTGATCCTTGTCTTTTCATTTATTCAACTTGATGATATCAGCCTGGATCACTCTTTTCTTTTTAACTTATTCATTCCATGTGAATAGAACCATTCCTGCATTTCAGCATACCTACAAGGGGTATCTCCTTGTTTGATGAGTTGTAATGATGACATAAGTGCCAACCTTGGATACTTTTTCGCAGGGAGTTTCCATAGACATTAGATGCTAGTCATTGATCGAAGTAGTGCCTCGGTCACTCTTGGGTGCTGTCATCTCTCCCCGTACTATATCATGAGGTATGAATTGATATGGCCGTAAGCCTTGTGGGTGAGGAAGGGGACCTGCCTGGGGATGTCAGAGTATCTTCGCATATTCATTCCAAGCTTGGGGTGAGGTCAATTATAGGCTAGGTTGCTTCTCTTGAAACATTCTTCATGCTCTATTTCTGTCTTGGCCAAGGAACAATTGATTATGTCTCCTTCAAATTTAGCTAAATATGCTCTCTTCTTCTTTCTCACCAAACATTGGAAGGTGGCTCTTGCATGTTTATGTGTTTGAATCCCCATGGTCACTTTTTGTTGCAAGCATCTTCTTGTGTTATGACATTCCTCATCGTACCATCTATTTTGTGGGGCTCTATCACATAAGGATGTATTGCTGACTATGATGAGTGGAAAGAAAGGAATTTGAGGCAGCACAATGTAATTGATTTTTGACGGCTCTTGTGTGACTTCCTTGAGGGTGCAAAAGAAAAGGATCTATATCTAGCCCATCGTATACTTCATAGTTATATACATCTGAGGCCTCTGGAGTAAATTGATATTTGGCATGTCCAATAATGTTTTTAGCATATGCATCCTTTTGGCATCCATCCCTCACTTGAAAGCATAGATATGCATGATCTGCTGCCAGGCCAGCAGGTCTACTAGAGATAGTGAAACTTGTTAAAACCAGGTGTGGCCTCGTGAAATAATCAATTGCTTGTCTCACCCGTGGGGTTTGAACATAAGGCATCAAAATTTGGCCATTGTAGCAAATCATTATAGATTACTAATCTGTGTGTACTACCCAATGGCAAAAAGTGTTTGCCATACTCAGTGACTTCATGCATGCCTTGAGCTTGTCTTTGTAGGCCATTTCTTCTGCTGAAATTTCTTTATGAATGGCTTTACTTGTGTTAAATGGGGTTTTTTGTTTATTCTTCATGCGTGAAGTTGCCTGGTAGTATAATATCTCCAAAATGTGCAAACCTTCATATAATGGGGAATTTGGGGATTCTCTAAGGGTTGCAAAGCTTGAATCGGCAGGTGGGAAGTAACAAATCGCAATTTATAGCTCTTTGCGATTTCCCCTTTGGATTTGTATCCACAAATAACATGCACTCACATCCTTATGTACCGCACCCACTCTGTCACGAAGTTCATCTTTGTACAACACCCTTCCACTCCGCTAGAGCCATCTATATCCATGAACATAAGGGAATTTACTATCATGCATTGGCAGGTCTCAGTATACACGGCAATATTTGTGTGCTTGAGAGTGTCTTCAAAATACCTGATGTCTATTCGTAAAGATCCATTGCAATTCCACACCATCATATACATTCTCATAGGCCCTACACCATCATGTGACCCTCTTTTGTAATAATGACATGGCCATCTCTATAATGAGCCAATTTCCCCCCTCTTTTCTTGCAGCCAATACTCAAGGCATGTTTACTACTTGAGCTTTAAAAACGATTGATTGACTCAACAACTTATTAATAACGATCGATCATGAACTCCTCAGGGCATAATTGAAACAAGGAAATACCCTTGTGAGGTTTTGAGCAGGATAATCAAAATCATCATGACCTTGTCACTGTCATCATTGACAAATAAAGACCATCCTCAGGAAACATCAAAGGCATCTTCCTAATTTTGGAGACGCCATCTTATAATGGCTCACTATGGGGTAGTACATGGCCAGACAACCTTTTCCGTGTTTCCAAAATTCTGTCAGAGAAGTTAGGAAAGGATAAATGAGCAATGCTATCCACCTGATGTGATGAATGAAAGACTCAAGTTTTTCATAAGATTACACTGATGCAATTACACGAGAAAATCTCTTCAATTGATGAAGGGATAAATAATGAAGCCCCTGTCAAAATTCCCGGTAATGAAGCAATAGAAGACATAGCAATAGTAATGTAGGGAGTGCCCAAGTCTACCTATCTGGAAACATTAACTAAAATAAAGATAATGGAATTTTAGGCATGGGCGTCATATGGCTGATAAAATTGCAGCCATATCTAATGAATCCACCTTTTCTTTTGGTAGCCCACACATAAAGTAGCACAATCATTTGTTTCTTACTGTTGTGTGTAGAACTTTTTATCTGTATCTCAATATTGTAGCTCTTGCAGTTCATGCATAGGTAGATCAGAAAATGAGTGCAAATGCATCAGGTAATGTAGGGATCTGACGGGAATGGGAATGGATTTGACTCTTAAAGAAACGTCAGATGAAAAAAGGACAATGTCGGTAACTGTAAACTGAGCTATAACCAAACAAGCAATCTGTGAGTAATATCTGCAAAATTTTTCAACCCATTCACCATGTTAGAATGACGTCTTTTGAACTTTGCTGGTGGGGTACAGGCAGGTATTTCTCCCCTCATAGGAAAGGTGGGTTTGAGAAATTGAGCAAGAAGTGAGAGGGATGATTGATTGACTCATCATTGTGATGAAAAATAGTTGCATTTATAAAACTCTAGATTCTTCAGTCAATTCAAACAAAGATTAAAGGCTCATAATGGTTAAATCGTTACTCGTCGTAGTGCAAATTTGGATATTTACTCTGAAGCTGATTGGGAGTTGTTATATCCCCCGTCTGTTTTTGTGCAAGATACTTCCATTTATGAATGTTGAAATTGTAGTCTTCTGATTCTCAACCCAATCTTGAAGAGCATACCTCACCTTGATATTAGCATCGCATTATAAATGTTTGTGCATTGAAGCAGTATTGATGTGATATTTTACTTTAGCGGCGCACGTATATTTCGGTTACAGTATAGACGAAGTTCCATTTATTTGGTGACGATGAGGATTTGTCAGATCATTAAAAGTTATGGAGGTGCAGGAGGGGTATTGTTTTAACAAATGCTTTCTTGTTCTTTGCAGTGGCTTTCTGCCAACAGTAATGGTCTTCTTATCTAGGGTACCATTTATTGGCTGGTTTTTCCAACAACCCTTCTTTCTGTCTGTAAGTCACCCCACAATCAAAGTTCTTTTTAGTGGCAAATGAAGTCATACATCAAATGATCGAAGAAAGTGAAAATATCCTTACCATGGCTGTTAGAAGTTAAACATTTGTTCTTCTTCCATTTGCAGTTTTTCGATCGTTTCCGCCCAAGAAGGGTACCGGTTTGATGCAGGATGAGTTTGTGCAAAAGCTTGTTCGATCATAAATTTTTCTATGGAACCTACATTTTAGTAGATTGTATTGTCTGGATCCATTTCCATGGACTGGAAGATTGTTCGATATTGCACAGACCCATCAGCAGAAAGGAAGAAAGGGTATTGAATGTGCATTGTCAGCACTCTCAATATCTATCATCTTTGTATTGCATAATGTTACAGACTAACATACAGGCTTGTTTGCCTAGCTTTTTGCACTTTTGGCATCGGACATCTTTATGTAAAGTGCATGCTTCCTTGTACTGATGCTGCTCTAAATCGTTGACACCGAAAATAGATGGTTGTTTAGAGACCATATGTATGTGGAACCATAAGTTTTTCTTGTTTAATCCGAAGACGCAATGTAGCCATCTCGATTTCAATGCAGACTTGTGCTCTTTCTTCCGATTCGATGTTTGTACCATTTTTTGTCATGAAGCAAAGCATCAATGCGTGTTTTTTGTTTATCCTCGCATTGTTTGTATATTAGATAGTTTCGTAAGGCACGTGGCGAGATAAAAAAAAGTCGTAACGACACCAACAGAGTCTTAACTCCTGAAGAAGGCATCAAGCCTCATTATAGAAGCAAAAACCTCAGGCTTTGGATAGATTGATTGATAAATAAGATAGGGAATGCAACAATGCAAGATTCCGCATGCAAAATTCAAGACTGGATTGAAGCCGATGGGAACTAAGGCGTGTGGATTGAAGGTTGGGGCAGGAGGATTGCATCCAAGAAACGCAAGTCCCATCTGGCAAGCCACTGCAGCAAGCAATGTAGGTCCACAAAATTTCGGCATTCACGAGCTCGAGAAATCGAGATCGTCGACAGCTCCTAGTGACTGATCGATCACGAAGATGGGACTCAAATTGAGATGGGCTCCAACTGCTGCGATTGTTCCTGTTCCCTCTTCGAACTTCCTATTCATTCAGATTTCTTTAAAAATCTTCAAAAATCTTCATATTCCTTCAAACTTCTTCAGGCTTCTTCATCTTCTTCGATTAAACAGTGTTACAAGCCGCCAACAACAATTGCAGGAAGGAGCAAGCAAGCCAACCATCACAGAGATGGGCTCCGACTATTGCAATTGTTGTTCCATCTTTCGTTCAGACTTCTTCAAATTTCTTCATCAGTGAGCTCTTCGGATTCCTTTCGGAAATCTTCAGACTTCTTCAAGTAAATAGAGATCTGAAGCAGAGATACGATCACAGAGATGGGACTCAAGAAGATTGTCGACAGACCTTCTTCAGATTGCTTCATCTCTTCTTCATCAACAACAACAAGACTTCTTCAGATTGCTTCATCTCTTCTTCATCAACAGCAAGACTTCTTCAGATTGCTTCTCTCTTCTTCATCAACAACAACAAGACTTCTTCAGATTTCATCTCTTCTTCATCAACAACAAGACTTCTTCAGATTGCTTCATCTCTTCTTGATCAACAACTACAAGACTTTTCTTCAGATTTCTTCATCTCTTCTTCATCAACAACAAGACTTCTTCAGATTTCTTCATCTCTTCTTCATCAACAACAACAAGACTTCTTCAGATTTCCTCATCTCTTCTTGATCAACAACTACAAGACTTCTCTTCAGATTTCTTCATCTCTTCTTCATCAACAACAAGACATCTTCAGATTGCTTCATCTCTTCTTCATCAACAACAACAAGACTTCTTCAGATTGCTTCATCTCTTCTTCATCAACAACAACAAGACTTCTTCAGATTTCTTCATCTCTTCTTCATCAACAGCAACAAGACTTCTCCAGATTTCTTCATCTCTTCTTCATCAACAACAAGACAGCTTCAGATTGCTTCATCTCTTCTTCATCAACAACAACAAGACTTCTTCGGATTGCTTCATCTCTTCTTCATCAACAACAACAAGACTTCTTCAGATTTCTTCATCTCTTCTTCATCAACAACAACAAGACTTCTTCAGATTTGTGTTCATAGAACAAATCCGTCATCGTCTTCTTCAAGAGCGAAGCGATCCAGACGCAGACGCAGAGCAGAGCTCCGCACGCCATGGCTGCTGCCGACAACAACGTCGCTTCGCCTCCTGCTGCCTCTTCTGCTTCTTCTGCGCCTCCTGCTCCTTCTGCTCCCGCTGCTCCTGCTCCTGCTGCTGCTCCTGCTGCTGTTCCTGCTGTTGCCGCTTCTTCCTCCGCGCCCTCCATCGCTGCAACTGGCCCTCTCCAGCCCCCTCCTCCTTCCATCGTTCTTCCCCAACAGCAGACGCTGCAGCAGAATAGCCTTCCCCAGAGCTTCCCCCAAAGCCAACAACACCCTCTCAATCAGATGAGCTTCCAACAACAACAACAACAACAACAACAGCAGCAACAGCAACAACAACAGCAGCAGCAACAGCAACAGCAACAGCAGCTGCAGCAACAGGCGAAGCAGAGCGCTGGGGCGAACAACTTCCGCCCGCAGATGGTGGGATCCACCTCTTATCCGTCCCAGCAGCCGCAAGTTGCATCACCGACCATGTCATCGTCTTCTTCCGCATCGAGAATGTCGATGGCAACTGTGTACAGACCTGGATTGGGTACTCATTTCCCTGCATCCATGCCAACTATGCAGCAACAACAGCAGCAACAACAGCAGCAACAACAGCAACAACAACAACAACAACAGATGCAACAGCAGCAGCAGCAGCAGCAGCAACAACAACAACAACAACAGCAACACATGATGAGAGGTGGGCAGGGGCCTGGATCTGTTCGCCCAGCTATGTATGCATCAAGCCCATCACCATACTTGCAGCAGCAGCAGCAACAGAGCAGCAGACCAACCATGGCTGCTGCCCAAGTACCTGCCCATATGAACCCTCAGCTTCAGGTGAGCTCCCATCTTTGGACTTACCATCTGAGAGGGAAGAGGTTTTCTGTTTCTCTTGTTTTCCGCGATCGCTCACATCTTTGGAGTTGATCGCCTGCGAGAGAGAAGATGCAAGCACGGGCGAAACAGCAACCCCAGTTGATGCAAGGGCAGGCCACTTCTACATTAGGCCTAGGAGCTGGAGTAGGATCCATCACAGGCCAATTGATGAGGCCTTCGATGGGATCTCAACAGCAACAACAACAGCCACCGCAACAGCAGCAACAGCAACAATTGCAACAACAGACAAGGTTGCAACAACAGCAGCAGCAGCAGCAACAAGGCAGACCAACCCAACTCCCCCATCAAATCCAAGCCCAGTCGTTATCGCAACAGCCCTCTTCACAGGTTCACTGCTCATGAGTCCTACATGCTAAAAAGAATTGAATCGTTTTCATTTGCAAAACCTGTTCTGCAGCCCGCATGATACGAATTTGTGTGCTGTATGTGGTTCGCAACAGTATCAGAAGTTGCAATCCCCAGGTTTGCAAACGCCCCAGTCAGCTGCCAACCTGCAGAACCAGATGCATCCATATTCAGCACAGAAGCAAATGCAGCAAGGATTGACTCCGACATCATTTAGCTTTGGTCAGCAACAAGGAGCAGTAGCAGCAGGATCGTATAAGCAAATGCCAGGGCAATACCCTCCACAAATGTCTCAACTACACCAGCAGCATCAGCAGCAACAGCAACAGCAACAGCTTGGCAGAGCACAAAATGCTCTACAAAGGCCTCCATCGTTATCTGGCATCTCGCCTGTTTCAACATTGACACCGGGCACGCTAGAATCTGGGAACAAAATTCTGAGTAAACGAAGCATTCAAGACCTTGTAACGCAGGTTAAACTCTTTGCAGATATTTTCAGCTTGTTAGGGTCTTGTATATTAGGTGTAAAATGGGTATTAATTTTCTGCATACAAAACTGGACAGGGTAAAATTTTTCTGTGTGTTAATCTCTCTCATATACAATTTTAGAAGTAATTTTGGTACTGTCTCAAATGGTTTGTGGAATTTATGCGTTCAAAACTGTATCATACATATTTTCACTTAATGTTGCTGCTGGTCAAGCTGTAAAACGGTTTCTCCGGCTCAACTGCGATCCTGGTAGACGTCAATGTACATCCAATTCAAGACATACCAAGAACACATCTCAAATTTAGCTCTAAATTCCTTACAAAAAATCTATCATATTTACAATGGAATATTATTTTGTTAGCTATTTGCAACTCTAGAAATGCCTGATCTCATTGGTCATTTTGGGTGCTACATATTCTACTATTTCTCTATCTTTTCTTTGGTACATTTTTAAAGTTAAAATAGTCTGAAGGATAGCTTTTATCCCATCAGGATTTCTAGAATTTTTTATACTGTAACAACATTTTCAATGGAAAAAAAAGAAATACACAGATAGTTCATATGCCAAAATGGCTACCTCAAGATTTCTAGTCATTGCAGGCTTTCTGTTGATTCAATTTCATTTTACACTTTACTAATGCTTTGTTATATGTTGCTAGGAATTGTGGTTCATTTCTTTTGTCATATTTTCTTGATTTGTGGACACATATTTGTATTTTGCTCCTCTTTTCTGGACCAAGCCTTTTTCCTAATTCTGGAAACCGAAATTTTTCTGATACAGAAAATGAATATCACAAGGCTGCAAACCTTTTGGAATGATTCTCCAAATCTATGAATTTATGCTCCTTGGAGCACATGAAGATTTGGCTTGATGCAATTTTTTAGCACAACTGTTTTAGTGTAACATTCGTGAATAGTTTGCATGCAACCAGCCTTTCACAAAAAAGTAATTCCGTTTTCTCATTAATTTTTATGGAACTATCAATAACATAGTGAATGTGACAATTAAAAGAATGTAGCAAGCCCCTGTTTTCTATGTCAGTTTGCTTTTCTGCCATGAAACATTGATCGAAGCATTTCCTTTTTTTTTCAGGTTGATCCTAATGAGCGGCTTGATCCTGAGGTAGAAGATATTCTTCTTGAAATTGCAGATGATTTCATAGAATCGGTGAGTCATGAAACACCCTTCTTCTATTTATTCTGTTTTTTCATCATAAATCTGAGGTCATTTCTGGAGCTGATACAGAAAAGTCATAGGTGATGCATTGGACCTTCGGTTTGTGTTTGTGCATTTATTGTTCATTGCGTTCAACTAGATGGACTGCAATCTGCTATATTATGAATGAAAGCTAGGGAGAACAGGAAAGGTGGGAAAATAAATTCTAGAGTATCATCTCATTGAATACAAGGACCTCCTTTCCTATAGGAAAGGTTAGAAACAACAGTTTCATTTTGAGTCAAATCTGGAGTGGCCCAAAGGCTTCGGTTTTGCTCCTCACAATTGTCATCAGATCATACATCGTGTAAATTATGGGTTCTGCAGTTGCATATAATGTATTTTTGAAAAGAAACCACATTTCTCTTTTATCACATGTAATGTGGTGAGACATAGATGATTCCTTAACTCTGTCTGCATAAGTACTTTTTACTCGTATCATCTCTGTGAACAATCTGTGCCATGCATTATTTGTCTTTCAAACACTATTGCAACTATTCTCTTACATGTGTAGGTGTTTGCAAACGTTTTGAGATATCTATATCTTGATCCTCAAACATTTGTACTAGATCTAAAGCTTCAGTTTTTTTATTGGTATGTGCTAACTCCCTTGCTTATATAGTCGATTGTTAGGAAAATTTTCTGTTTCATTGACAGAAATGGTGCATAGAGCCCAAATAGTCATGGATGACCGTTGTATATTTTTAATGCAAGCATAGGAGCATAATTTAAGGGTCCATATCTATGCAAGCATGTCTATCTAAGTTAGTAAAGATTGCCTGAGTAAACAGTGCATTGAAAAGCGGGAGAGAAAGTTATCATTGATTTGTAATATTCAACGATGTGTCAAGTTCACAAGGTAGAATGAATGTTGAACGACTGATTCTGAACAGTAGATGAATCTACAATTCTGGAGGGGCAATATATAGGTAGACAGATGGAGAGAGAATATTTATGGATTTATGTATGTGTATGTATGCATATGAGAGAGAGAGAGAGAGAGAGTTTTTATTGTAGGTAACCACATTTGCTTGTAAGCTTGCAAAGCATCGGAAATCAAATGTACTGGAAGCAAAGGATATTCTTTTACATTTAAGTAAGTTATTCATAGTTTTATGGATTGAAAGCCATTTTCATGACTGTGTGCTTGTCTCTTGGTTCATTTGGTCTGCACAAAGTAATCAGAATATAGAATCTAGAACATTTTCGTCTTGAATTTTTTAAAAGACATTAATAAAACATTTCATTCTACTTTCATTGTGTTTCTCGCCTTGTACACCTTGATTATTGTTTTCTTCTATTATAATTGCTGAAACAGCAGTTTCCTCCATGACCTCATGTTGCGACATTAATTCTGTAGTATTCATGCGTTAGTGGCCATTACACACCATAATGTCCCCAATTGGTGTTTGTAGCTGGCCTTTATGAGGAGTGTGGTCAGCCCTAAGTCTTGGTCGTTAATCTCTATTATAAAATATAAGTGTAATCAGAACTATCCTTTAAGCGTTATACTTGTTGCTTTCCTCTTGGTACAATCCTTTTGCTAGTAAGAAAGGTGTCCGAAATGCATGCCCTGCCTCCTGAACTAGATGCCCTATTTCTCGCCAACGAGGTCCCATGAAACATTTCTCTTTGCAAGTAAGAAAGAAAGAAAGAAAATTATATTAACCTCTTTTACGAGGCCAAATGACCTATAAGACTGAATAAGAAAATACATCTTCAATTGTTCTGCCTTTGTTTATTGATGATACGGGTGGTGAGGCCTTGGTCCCTTTGCTCATGACGTACGTGCCTGACACATTCCGATTGTTTGATCAATGCTGACCCCTGTTGATTGTCCTCAGGGAGCCTTCATTGGTATATTCCTTGGCTGAGTTATGGCATGAGGAAGAGTCACCAAATTAAAGAAATTTGTGATTGTTCGTTGTGGCCCCATTGTTGAGGTTGCATTGTTTTCCTTTTGCAACTTCTCCATGTGTCTTTATAGTTCTAGTAAGAATAATCTTAAGCAAAGTTGGTCTTTGTATTCCATTATCATTGAGTAATGGGCCAAAAACCATTTTTGAATGGACTGCTATGGCTTCTAGATTAAACAATGGCACACATGATATTCTTCCGATTGAGGCTGCCCTATCTCAGGTTCTTTCTTCCATAGCTTTGCGTGTTGACCTTCCTCCCTCAAGTTCTAATTGATGTGAGGAAGTCCTGAGCTGTCCTATCACAGTGCAGAGCACATGGGGGAGATATGTATCTCTGTGAGTAAAGTCTGAGGATAAACCCATCCTGTGACATGTGTAAGAAAAGGGCCTTATATTACACCTTCTTGTTACAAAGAGGTGTCATTGGGCTGATCCGTGTCCGTCCATTATTCAATTTGATGTATATCAGCCCGGATCACTCTATTCTTTTCTACTTCAGTTAACTTTGGATGTGGATAATCTAGCTGTATTGGAGAGAAGGTAGGGCATTTATATTCATTCCTGAAGGTTACCATTCCTGCATTTCAGCATACCAACAGTGGAATACGTTTCCTTACAGAATTTCCATAGGTGTTAGATGCTAGTCACTGATCAAAGTAGTGCCTTGGTCACTTTTGGGTCTGCTCCCATCTCCACCCGTACAAATGCTTTGCGGGTTATCAAGTGGTCAATCATCAAGACTAAAGGTCTTTCCAAACCTGTCCAGTTATGCGCCTTACAAATTTCCACTCCATACAAAAGTTTTGGTGTGACAAGTGTATCAAACAACCCCAACTTAGTTTGTGGTTCTTGGAATCGGATGTGTGCACATTGTCTTTCAAGAGCACCCATGGCTGCATAGCCACGTGAAAGTCTGGCTCATGCAACTTCTTGCAGGGAGAGTCAAGGGCCCCCAATGTCACTCCTACCTACGTATGTGTAGGATCATGAGTAGACCTTTTTATCTCCAAAGAAGAATTTACCTATGCATATTTTCAACCCAATGATATTTTGCTTCTGAACGTTCAGAACATGAATGAATCATATGGAAGCACATATGGTCCTTAGTAAGCAAACTATTTAATCAGCTCACATTCGAGATCTTTTCACCAGTATACACTCCTGAATTAACCACTATTTTCTGCTAACGGGATGTGTGAGTACTGAAAACCAGTTTATGCATGTTTATTTTCAGCCCAATGATATTCTGTTTCCAAAGTTAGATTCAAGATCTTTTCAATGAGAATAAACACCAACATACACATGGCGATTTTCCTTTTTCTTTTAGTAGAATATGTTTTTGCCAACTGTGTCTCTTCACTGATGTTCCCATTCAGTTTCGCTTCTGTTTATCTAATTTCTTATACTATCTGTTATCAATCAGTTTTCCGTCCTACTCCAACAATTCAAAGGTTTTATTTCTAACTTTGCATGAACTTCCCAAGTTTGTACTACTGATTTGTCTTGAAGGTAAATTTTAGTCGCTAAATATATGTTTCTTCTCTCCCATGTGACACTGGTCCTTAATGGTTTGTCCTGAGTTTTTACCACATCTGATTTCCTGCAGTCCTTCCATTATTCCAACAATTCAAAGGTTTTATTTCTAACTTTGCATGAACTTTCTACATTTGTACTACTGATTTGTCTTGAAGGTGAATTTTAGTTGCTAAATATATGTTTCTTTCTCTCCCATGTGACACTGGTCCTTGATGGTTTGTCCTGAGTTTTTACATCTGATTTCCTGCTGTCCTTCCCTTAAACAGCCGAATTGATCTTTAATTTATAACAACCATGCACAAGGAAACATTATTTAGTTGTAACGAGATGGGTTAGGTGAAACAGCAATGACCGAGAATGTAGTGCAAAACAAATAAAATATATACTCTCATAGAAAGTTAATTCAATTCATTGCGTGGCAGTTGTAAGTTAAGTCAATTCATTGCTAATGTCAAATTCATGGCACACCATCAGGTAGAAACTGGGATATAAGTGTTCCTGGATTTGGTGGAGATGAGTATCGTGCATATAAGAAGATGGTAACAATTCAGAATCTTTGCAGCTATTCTATCCAGAAAATCTCTGATCTCAATGTGATATCTCATTTTGTTTTTCTTTGCATGCCATCTGATTTTTGGCTGAGCAGGCAATGGATGAAACTCATAAGCAGCGCCTTGCTGTGGTAAGACTTAACAGAAATAATATAATTTGCAATGAGATGAAAAGCAATAACTTACATGAAGTGTTCTCTATACAAATGGCATGAGTTCAGGTGAAGAAATCAATGGCAAGCAGTCAGGCTGGACAAGATGCGGTTGCCAAGGCTTCTGCTGGGGGGCAACCTGCAACAGGTATGGTTGGTGCCCATGGTGCAGGGAATACCACGTAGTTGAGATGCCATTTGCCACAGTTACACGATTATTTTGAAAACTTCGGCGATCACACAACATTCCATAGCAATTCCACCACTGAATCCAAAGAAATTGTATAGAAATATTGTACGATTCCCACAATAAACACCTTCTGTGGGACGATCTTCATGTTTAATGGTACCATCTTTCCATCAGGGTGTTAAAAAAATGTGGGAGTCATCTCAACCTGTGGCTTGCTATGTGGTGTCACTTTTCTTAAGGATTGATTATGAACAGACACCGGTTCTTGCCCTTCGATTCAGGAGGCTATTAATTTCAAAGCACAAACCTTTCTGGAAGGAGCAAAAACATTATTGATTACGACTCGGTTTGCTCTCAAGTTTGAAAATTGCTATCAGGTTGACAGAGCGCCTTCCCTTAATTTCTTTTGGATGAATGAGTCCCTGCAGAGAGATGTGATTTGCATCCGCCAATGAAGCATGCACGTAAGTTCTTAGAACTGAAGGATTAAGAAGATCCTGCAGTTTGGCTAATGGGGTTTGGTGCTATGCAGTAATAATGCAAATGCCTCCAGAGCTATTATTCAACGAGTGATCTGAATTGGGTTGGTTACAATGATGATAGAAGAAATAGAACTATCAGTGGAATACTCACAGAATTTCTTTACCAGACAAATAACTTTCAGAAATCTTTACTTCTCATGTTCCACGAAGACCTGACAATTTCTTGCCAGCGCTTATTTGAACACAATTTGCAAGCATCAACTGAGTTTATCAAGACATTTTGGTGATGAAATCACTATGCTTGGAGATCTCAACAAATAGAAATATATGACGTTGTTCAATTCAGCTAAGGAAGTCCCAAGCCAAACTGTTGTAAATGCTTGAGCTGTTTAACAAAATGTTACCCAGCTAAGCCTTAAAAGTTCGAGCCATTTATAGTATTCTGAAAACTTCATATATATTATTTTAAACTAAGGTTTCATTCAACTTTAGTTACATCATGGTTTGTGGAGTTTGCCAATCCAATTAATTAGCTTTGAAGCCCTGAGCTAAGTGGACGGCTCCTTAAACAAGTCTGAACAATCCCTATAATACCTAGAGTCAAACGAGATAATCATACCATTAGTTATTGGATTGAAAGGCCAAGCAAACTTCATTATAACTATCATAGTAATTACTCTATTCCTCATAGCTCATTACTTATTTGAAACATTACAAGGCTCAAATTTCACTCGAAGCTCATAAAGCCTGGTCCAAGGCAAGAGAATGATCGTAACACCAAAAGGCACTCAAAAGTCACAACGCTTGAAGACAAGACTCTCAGCTAAAATCAATACCACTAGAGAGCTAGCTAGTACAGCACTTCATTGAAGTTAAAAGTTGTAACCCACAACACTTGATGCCCATTATATACACTGATGCGTAGGCATTTTAGTATTCCTAATGCCAACAAGGGGGTAAGGCCTAGAGTGGCCATATAACTAGCTCCCCGAAACTATTTGTGAGCTTGAAATGTAGTCTCTCTGGATCAATTAAACACACATGGAATGCATGCATGTAGTTGATGTAGAGCTTCTGCTTAGCATCGACCATGTGGTCTGCTTTATTTAGTTGTTTCTTTACAGAGAGAGAAGCCACCTCTAGACACAACAATCCTCTGCTTGCCATAGTCATGATGAACATTTGAGTGCTTAGTGACCTAACTTGTGTCATCTCTTAAAGGTAGCATCAACTCCAACTTTTTTGAGCTTCATAATCGAAGGATAGATCAAAAGACGGTCAAGTCCCTAAACCTGAGCTATTGACAGTGATCCCCATAGGGATCATCACACCATCATCAGCCTTCTTTATATAAACCCCCTAGTAGATATATCCATTTTTGGCTTCGAGTCTTGAAGGGGAAGAATCCTTACCAAATGTGTTCTCTGAGATATTCGCTGGATGAACTGAAACGGCAAACCTATATATATGCACATCAACATTTTCCTTCCCAAGATGTTACGGATTACGGTTCGGACAGTTATTAGCCCAGTGAGATGTTTCTCCACACACAAAACAACTACCATTAACTGACGTTTCACCTGTGGCCCTGACAAATGCGCCTCTTCCCTCTGTATTCTCCCTCCCACTTCCCCTTTTGTTTGCTCTTCCTCCACGGCTGCTGCCAGTACTGCCGCTGGTTTGTGCGTTCGCCCTACTTGTGTTTGCATTTCTTGTATTTCTATTCACTCTGCTAGCGTTTTCTATCGTTTCTGATTGTGGTTCCCACCTACACACAGCAAACGGAAAAAATTTAGCACAAGCAACCAAAATGTGCAATGAAACGCACCCATATATCTTCTGCATGTATGTACTGACAAAAAGAAATTGCAACTGTTCTTGGCACATCGGTAGAAGCGTTTTCCACGGTTACTCTCTGTTTGAGCTGTGAGCACAGAGCATACTTCTCCACAATGGCATACAACTGAATCTATCAAAATTCCCACCAAAAAGCTTTTATCAGAAAAATCCCCGCAAGAATCGACCTTTTGCTCAGAGTCTATACAGAGAAAGATACCAGTTTGGGTTCGTAAATTCGATCTTTGATCTTGTGCGGTGTTACGGTTTTCACCTTGCCTAATATTACTTGGCACACCGGAGTTCAATGCTCTGTTAGCCACACCTGTTGACCTTCGACCTTGTGCAGGGGTGCGGTTTTCATTTTGCCTACTACCGTTTTGCCCTCTGCTGTTTGCAGACGTCCCACCTCCACCTAAAGACGAAAATGATTTGTCACAACCAAAAGTCTACAAGCATCAACTAAGTGATAATAATACAGAAACATGAATTGATTGGCATATACCTGTCCCACAAAATTCTATTAATTCCTTCAGAATGGTGTCACAACCTCCGACACAACCTGCATGTTATCGAAATATACCACCACCATCAAACCTTAACAGTACATTGTTCCGTTCAAGCATCACTGTTTTAGAATTCCAGACTAGTAATAATTCAGAACACTACAAAAATTGCAAATAAAAATCCGTGACGGAACCTGCATACTCTGTGCCATATTGAGGAGGTATTTCTCCTTGCTTGAACTTAAAGTGTATCAGATGTACAGTTCCTGTTTTTAATTCAATGAGGAAAAAGGTCATTAAATTATGAATCCCTGATATTTGATTTATTGCCGTCCTTCCATTTTTAATCACAGATTACATTTTCCTAACAAGTTTGGCATCCAGCAAAAACAAAAATTTCAGTTAAAAATAATCTAGCACGTTCAAGGAAAAGTTTTGGGGAAAAATTTCAAATAGAATTTTGATGGCATTTCTTGCTTCCAACCCAAAACCACTTGATTCCATTTCTAGGTAATTTTATACACACCTGGTCCGCATGTAGAACAAGTCTCCTCCAGAACTGATGCTTCTACCAATGCATTCGGCAACCATATAGCATTCCTGCACTACTATATGGAAGAAAATATTAGATTTAAAGAGAAAACACTTTCCTATAGCAATGGAACATTTTTTTGATAAATTTTCCAAGAGCAAATTTATCTAGAGGTAGCATGAAGTTGATAATATAATCGAAATCACTATTAATAGTCACTACACACAGGTATATGCAATCATCTAGAGCCAATGCATTTGGCAACTATATACATTAGATTTAAAGAGAAAACACTTTCTTGTAGCAATGGAAGATTTCTGTTGATAAATTTTCCATTAGCAAACTGTCTAGAGGTGCATGACGTTGATATTGTAATAGAAATCACTACTTCTTTCCAGTACATGGGTATGTGCAATCATCTAGAGAAGTATATGAACCTTGTTTTGCCAGGTATTCTCATGTTATGCATATCTCACGTCACCCAACAATATATTATTTATGAACTTATAAGAAGGGTGATACATACATTAGGAAATTGCATGCATCCTACCATCCACTTTCCATCCTGAAACATAATAAGAGATCAAAATATTAATTGATATCACCTACTTTATAGGCACACTTTTATGTTACTCCTGACAATATTAAGATTAAAACAACTGCAGACATCATGATCTTGGCTCATGATGTGCTTACAACTGCAGGCATCCAAACAATCATAACTGTGTCAACCCCTTAATCAGACCTGGCTTGCTTTCAAGACGCCAAGGACATCTAACTGCAATGACTCATCTGTGATTATGTAACACACCTTCCACGATTTATAGCCTGCCTTGAATCAATATATCATCTTCGCTGAGCTTGTAAAGATTATAGCTACAGCTATTCTAGCACATTGTTACACTCAAATACTGCTTGTGGTATTTCTTGACATGAGGTATACATCTGTAATCTTGTTTGTATGTTTGAGCAAAGGGGGCTTATTCTTTTAATATAATCTGAGACTCATTGAGCAGCTCCTAATGTTTTTGTCATGTTGAAAATGTCGGTTTTGTGGAAGTCAAGGCTAAGCATACATAATATGGAAGAATTCATTGCTATTAGAGAAAAAACATTCTTTTGGAAGTGCTTACTAGGAGTCCTACAAATGCCTTCACCACTTATACTAGATGGAAAGTTTGGATAAAAGCATACTTAATATCCTATGGGCTTATTTGTAATCTCTGATTAATAAGTTCAGTAGGTTACTCTGGCTTCTTGGCTGCATATCCCAACCTCACCAGTGTCTGGTTACTTCCTTTCCAGGTGCTATAATATTGAGGTTTACAGCAATGTCTTGAAGGGTACATATAAGTATATCAACATCATATCCACTGACTTCTTTATGGCTTTACAAGTTACGACAATATAAAGCAGTTACAATCAGGCTGGATATACGGCATTACAAAAAAGTCTTGCATTGTAGCATTATAGATCTCCTAAGGGTTACAGTAGATCAGAAATATGAGCAGAGGTAGACGATCTTTGGGACTCTTACTTTCTGGTGAATGACATTCCACTTTACATGCTATGAGTCAATCAGAGGACTACAGAAATAGAACTTCCCAAGTACAATATTGCAAGAGTTACAACAGATTGCCTAATCACATTTGTCGTGCACGTACAAGATAAAGAAGTCACTTAATAGTAATCAGGCAATCGAAATTCGCTGACTATTTGTACCCCAGCTGTCTAGAACACGGTCTCACAAACCTTGTAATCAAAAGATAAAGGTTATTATCTCCTATCATCAATGGTTTTGCTGGGAATTTACGTATCTCTTGATATCAAATTCTTTTTGTTATTATTTCTATTCCTGGTTATATTCATTTTGGTTCTTGAAAATGAGACAGTTGAATGGAATGTATTGACGGACTGTGGAATGTAATGCTTTGAATGCATTGCTTGTAAATTATCATTATTATATGATTTTGTTGACATCAAATTTCCAAAAAGGATCAAATATCAGGTAGGTAAATATTGCAAGAATTTGTTACCATTTCAAGTTTTTGCTATTTTTAGTAATATTGATATTTATCTTAGAATATAGATTATAAAAAACGGATCTTACAGGTTTTTTCCTCAATATCATATTTCCTTCTTGACAAGAAGGGCAGCTGCGAACTATTCCACCAAAATACCTTTCATCTATTGGCCGAATGGACCTGCCACCACCACACAGAAAACTTTAAGTTGCATATAAGTAAGCGGACAGTTTTTCCAGTAATAATTCTGAACAAATTACACAAGCACTCTGCGAGAAATTTATTATTCTGTTCAGTAGAAAATTCAATCCCAACCCTTGCTGCATGACCCTCTAATATTATAACTCCCTTACAAATAAAAACCAGCTCTTACAAGAAGTTGAAATGAATAGGTCACTGTGTTAGAGCTATGTATATGAATAGAAGTGCAAATTCATGCTTTGAGGACAAAGTGCCTTGAGGACAAATCCATGCTCATCTTAACATGAAATCTTCCCTGTGTAGTCACCAATTGGTCATGCAATACATCGATGAGGATCAAGCTACGAAACAAATTCCCAGTAAATAATTGACTAGCTTGCATCATGGTTAAATTAATCAATAAATGCAGATGCTCTGTTTGTCTTCCATAAGGCATTATTACGCTTTGGGAAAAACAGATTTTTACATCAACAGAGACAATTACTCTCACAGTGAAGGCCAAAGACACTTGAATTAGTATTCATGCTCCAAGACATAGAAGCTTATGACTAGAGAAAGAAGTAGAAACTTGCCTCTCAAAGAAAAGCTCCATAGCTTCCAAAAGTTTCTCTTTATGCATCTTTGCCTGCATTCAGTGAGACGTTTGTTGGTCTGATGTCACATGTATTATTTACAGAACACTGCCATTGAGATGAAATCTTTAACATAGATACACTTGTGGAAAAGCCACAGCCACTAGGTATGATGTACTTGCAATCCAAGGTATTTTTGAATAATGCTTCTGAAATCAAGTGTTTATAGATAAACAAACATTCATCAATGGAATGTGGATGAATGTTAGTGCTTATTACATTTTACGATCAACTTTAATAGTGCTACCTAGTATATTATTCAACATGCCCAGCAATCTCTTTGAAGCATTGAATGAAAAGACTATCAACAGATATCAGTGCAGCAAATAAATTTCCAGGTCTCGAAATAGAGGTGACAGAATATATACTAGACTTCCTTATATAA
>JBBBWG010000315.1:0-31600 GCA_037176905.1 Azolla pinnata
TCCTCGCATGTAAAGTTCAAGGCTAACATAAATTTATTATGTTTCATATCGTGTGCGAAGAGACACACGACACCGTACACACCTAAACAAAATGGAGTGTCTGAATGAAAGAACCGCACCCTCATCGAAGCTGCTAGAGCAATGCTCCTCACAGTTGGACTACCCAAGAGCTATTGGGAAGAAGCGGTGGCGACAACATGTTACATCCAAAACCGAGTATTGCATGCCACCGATCCCAATGCCACCCCTTACTTCCATTGGTTTGGTAAGGCCCCTAATGTCCAACAGTTTCGAATATTTAGATGTGCGGCATACCTAGTAAAAGCCCTGGAGTCGTGAAAGAAGCTGGACCTAACAAGCAACAGGATGATCTTCGTTGGCTACGGCGATCGATTTGGCATCAAGGCATATCGTCTATACGATCCGGCACATTGGAGATTCCAGCTCGCCCACTTGGTCTACTTCAACAAGAGCTCCCTCATCAGCCCTCAATCTGAAAGCCATAATCTTGATATCACCTCCTCCACGCCATCCATTAGCCCAACGCCCTCCAAATGATCTGATCAAAACACTCTCTTTAACCCTCAAGTTCAATAGGAAGTGTCATCCCAATTCACTCTTTCCTACTGAACACTTCTACTCCCAGTACTCAAACACCAATCCCAACACCACTTAATGCACCTCTATGGTCTCCTAGCACCAAAACAATATATCATTTATTTCCCGAGTCTCCCAATACACAATCCACCTGTACATCTAACCCTACCCCAAAAGATTGTAAAACTCCTACCCTAACCACACCCCGAAACTCCCATCGATCTCTACCTCCCACCATACCAGTAGAGTCCATTCATCAACCATCCCTACTAGGGCCAATCCCCAAAACCCGTCCACCCAAAGCTCCTAAAATTTGATCCCTAAAAGAGATCTATGAGAAAACCAACATCCTAACATCTAGTGTACTCCTAAACTCTAACCCAAAACCACTAGATTACACTTCTTTTTCCTTAGATACCCTGTATCATATGAGCCTAGGTCCCTCTTCTGACGATAACCTCCATTTATATAACCATGACTCATTTGACACTCTATCAATATAGGTAGCTCTCTCAGGACCGGAAGCCGATTCATAGCGGGAAGCCATGGACTTGGAGTATCAATCCCTAATGGAGAACAGAACGTGGCAACTAGTACCACCACCGCCAAATCGGAAGTTGGTGGTGTCTTGCAAGTAGCTACTCCGCAAGAAGTTCAACGTCGACGGTTCGATCTCGCACTACAAAGCTTGATTGGTGGCACGTGGCTTCTCACAAGTGCCCAACATGGACTACAACGAGACGTTTTCTCCTATACTTCGGATCACCTCCTTCCAGGCGCTACTTGTCACTACTACTCAATTTCATCTAATCGTTCATCAAATGAACGTTCAAATCACATTTCTTCATGGCGAGCTTCATGAAGATATCTATATGGAGCAACCACCAGCCTACATCTCTAAGGATCATCCCCATTATGTTTGTAAACCGGTAAAATCGTTATATAACCTCAAACAATCCCCACGACAGTGGTACGAACGCTTCACCACTTGTATGTATAACCTTGGCTATACCCACTTCTAATTCGACCCAAATATATACATTCGGAGCGCCCACAATGTAATCCTCATACTAGCCATCTATGTGGATGGCATCCTCATCCTATCCAACTTTAATGATGTACTAGCCAAGGCCAAGAGTGAACTGCATGCATCCTTTTCGATGCAAGATATGGGAGCACTTCACTGTTTCCTTGGCATCCAAGTCTCCCAAGACCCCTCTCATGGCCTTATCCGCATCAACCAGAAATCCTATGTTGAATCCCTCCTCAAAAAATATAACATGTCCACATATAAAGGAGTATCAACACCCCTACCACTCTCCCTCAAAGCCAAAACCCCAACCTCATCATCAACAATGATCCTAACTTCCGACATGATGGCATTTCCCTATCCCAAAATACTTGGAGGAATCTGGTACCTTGTGACATGCACAAGGTCAAACATATGTTTTGCCACTAACTTCCTATCTCGTTATATGCAAGCACCAAGTTCTATCCACACCCAACACTTGAAGTACCTCCTCAGGTACCTTCAAGAAACCAAAGACTTCAGTATCAAATACTCGGCAAGTCAACCTTTTCCGCAACCATATTTAACTTGCTACTCAGATGCCAAATGGGGGGTGATGAAGAGACATTACAATCGACATCTGGCTACGTGTACCTCCTCTCAAGTGGAGTCATTTCATGGCAAAGTAAAAAGTAAGAACGGATCACACTCTCATCAACTGAAGCTGAATACATGGCGATAACTTTGGCGTTAAAGGAAGGAATCTGGCTAAAGTACTTCTTGAAAGAGACAATGTTGTTCCCAGATGAACCACTTCTCCTTCGATGTGATAACATGTCAGCCATAATACTTGCGAAGAACCTAAAACACTTTGAGCTGACCAAGGCCACTATATTTGAGCTGACCAAGCATCTAGCCATGAAGCTTAAGTTCACTAGAGAACTACTACAAGAAGGCAATATTGAGATAGCACATGTGCACACTAAAGAACAATGGGAGACTTTCTCACAAAGTCTACCAAAAAATCCAAACACTAAAACCGATTATCTAACTTAGGGGGGCGTGTGAAGATAGTAAGTCAGATATGAACCGCCTCCATTCACTTCTCATATGGAGCATCACTCTCCAGCATGACGATCCATATCCATCTATACATGACCCTTATCATCTCTAACCATGCATGACCCTTACCATCTCCTCCATGCATGACCCTTACCATCTCCTCCATGCATGACCCTTACCATCTCCATCCATGCAAATATAAATAGGCCTCCAAGGCCACTATAAACGAAAGTGTTAGAAAAAAAAATTGGACGTTCTCTCTTTTCTCTCTCTCCTCTCTCTTCTCTCTCTCCTAAGAGGTAGTCCTCTTATTCTATCCTCTCTCCTTTCTCACAAAGCAAGAGAGTCTGTTGTAGAGGTCCGAAACGAAACCCTTTTGGTAACCACTGTGGGAGAGGAAGATCTAGTGAGTACTAGTGCTAGAGGAGGAGGAGGAAGGTGCCATGGTTGAAGCTGAGCTGAGCTGTTTGGGTGAATTTTGATGAGCAATGCTCCAAGCAAAAGCTTTGTTTCCCTTATGCTTAGAAACTTGGGCTTTGATCGGGGGATTGAGGAGCCCACGCGCTTTCGTTGCTCGTTGATATCCAAAACTAAAGAAAGATTTGAAGAAAAACGATGATGGAGTGATGTCATGATCCAATATAAACTTGACTCTGAATTTGGGCACCTGAGGAGCCCACATGTTTTCCTAGTAGTGAGATCTACATACATAACATACCCTTTTGATATTAAAAAACTATTGAAAGCTTTCATAAATCGAATGTCATTCTGTTTAGAGTGAATATTCTGGTTAGGAAAAATCTTGTTATTATTTATAGTCATGCCTCAAAGTGTCTTTTAAGCTCCTTCAAATCATTTAAATTTGTTACAACAATGGATTTGTTATTCCTCTATAGTATACATCACATACTAATATTAACAAGAGATACATTGAGAAACCTAGTATTTGAGAATCGTATGCCCATTGTGTGGATGATGAAGCTTCTAAGAAACTGCACCTGATCCTTTTCTTTTCGCTTAATTGGACTTGCTTATCTACATAAGGGAAAAGAATCAGGATACCCCTGGAAATTTGCATATTTACCATAATGCTCCTCTAAGTTTTAAATTTACCAAACTACCCCTATATAAAAAAAAATACAATGTATAAAGTAATTATACATTCAAATCTACAAACCCTATGTACCAGAATACCCTTAAAACACAAATTTCTTCACCTAAGCGATTCACTGGGTCCTTTGTAACTAACACTTTAGTCATTTTCTTCTTCCTCGTTCATTGGGTTGATAAATCGTCCTCATCATTAGGATCTATAGAAGGTTAGTACACACACACACTCTCTCTTTCTCTCTATGTGTTTATATGTGGTCATTTCTCTATGTTTAGGTTTGTTCTTTCTTCTTTTATTATTTAATTTACTTTTCCTTTTAGTTTCTCTTTTTCCTTTATCCTTAAGAGATTTCTTCTTCTCTGTGATGTCCCTCATAGAATGCCTTTGGTGGAGGGAAGGCAGATTGACTCTTTGAAGGAGCTTCAACAAGTTGGAGAGATGATGCAATTTAGCTCTCACGTTCAGCTACAAGCGATCAAGTTGGAGAAAACAAGGTTCACATGAAATTTGCATTTATACGACTTTTACACTCACGTGACTTTGTAATCCTAAATTTGTGCTCACACGAATTCTGCGAGATTAACTATTACATGCGAAAATTCTTGATATCGATGGAGGTTGCATGCATCTTGTACTGAAGGAGGTCCAACAATATGGTAAACAATGGTAAAACAGGGGTATACGATGTCATTATGATAAGCATTATTTAAGTTCAAAGGTATTCCGGTATTCTGGTAAATAGGGCTTGCAGATTTGAATATAGAAGTAGAACTCAGAGGAGACATTCTAGTAAATGTGTGAACTTCCTTCCAAGGGTATCTTGGTACTTTGCCCTTTAAAATCCATGCCTATGTGCATGGATGATGTGGTATGCTGAATGTATGTGTACATAATGGTCATCATGTCATGTATGCATGGGTGCATGCCACGTCAGCAGAGGCGGCGGGAAAGAAAAAGCGCGCGAGAGCGCGGGTGGCGGGAATCGCGGTTCTGCCCCGGTGGCGGGAATCGGGCCTGCCAATGGGGAGAAGCCACGTGGCGGACGCCGCCACGTGGCAGAGCGGGAACCAGCCAACCGGCAAAATAAAATAATAAAAAAGAAAAAAAATCCTTTTTTTCTTTTTCTTTTTCTTTTTTGTGTTTAAGAAAATCGAGCGTTTTTTGCGTTTTTGCTTTTTTGCGTTTTTTTCGTGGGTTTCTTTTTTTCTCTCAAAGCGTTGTACCTTCTTTCTGCGTTTTCCTGCTGCGTTTTCCTGCTCTGCTCGGCTCTGCTTCTTCCTCTTCAATCCGCGCAGATCTTCTGCTTCAATCCTTGGAGCAAATCCATCGCCAGATTCTGCAGAATCCGCCATGGCAGCAGCAGCAGCAGCAGCTTCTTCTTCTTCTTCTTCTTCTTCTTCTTCGACTTCTTCTTCTGCAGCATCAAAGGTTCATCCGATCAGCGGCCTCTTGTTCGTCTTTCTCGGCTTCCTCTCCTTCCACGATCTCCTGATCTTCGGCCATGGCCTCGCCCCCACGAGCTCTGGCCGCGCTCGCCCTTCCCGAACGGCGCTCTCCGACAACGCCGCCACCGTCTACAAGGACCCCTCGCAGCCCCTGGAGGCTCGCGTCCAGGATCTGCTCGCCCGCATGACCCTTGCCGAGAAGATCGGGCAGATGACGCAGATCGACCGCACGGCTGCGAGCGCCGCCGCCATCAAGAACTTCTCCATAGGTATCATGAAACCGGGGCTACATGCCTGTATCCTTTCTGCATTGATCGGCTCGTGTGGAATCATGAGTAGTGGCGGGGCGTTCAAATGTGGTCGTCTTTTGAGAACGGCATGAAGTCATGCCGGTTTAGGCTTTAGGGTTTAGGGTTTAGGGTTTAGGGTTTAGGGTTTTTTACAGTACTGTCTGGTTTATATGCAGTGCAAAGCATGAATATACCACATTCTTGTGTATGATGGATGGGTTTTATGGTTTAGGGTTTAGGGTTTTTACAGTACTGTCTGGTTTATATGCAGTCCAAAGCATGAGTATACTACATTCTTGTGTATGATGCATGGGTTATATGGTTTAGGGTTTACTGCACTGTCTAGTTCATATGTAGTACAATACATGGGTGCCACAGTCTTGAGTACATTGGAATATGGATGGAATATGGCTGCATGGATGGGGTATCTAAGCTATGCTTGATGGATGGTGCATCAGGGGATGAATGCTCAATGTGCTCTTGCATGGATGAATGTATGAATTTGTGTGTATGAATGTATGCATATTGCATGCCGGTTTAGGGTTTAGGGATTAGGGTTTAGGGTTTACTGTACTATCTGGTTTATATGTAGTGCAATACATGTGACCACATTTCTTTGAGTACATTGGATGGATGGGATCTGGCTGTATGGACATTGGGTATATAAGCTATGCTTGAGATGGATGGTAAATCAAGAGATGAATGCTCATGATCCTAGCATAGATGAATGTATGAATGTATGTGTATGAATGTATGCATATTGCGCCATGCCGGTTTAGGATTTAGGGTTTAGTGTACTGTCTGGTTTATATGTAGTGCCATACATGGGTGCCACATTCTTGTGTATGAATGTATGAATGTAGTATGCATGTATGAATGTATGATCTTGCATCCAGGATGAATGTATGAATGTATGAATGTGCTATGAATGTATGAGCTTGCAGCATCCATGGATGAATGGATGGAATCATGAATGTACATTATGAATGTATTGCATGCATGATTGATGAATGCAGGTAGTGTTCTGAGTGCCGGGGGCGGGGCTCCTTCTTCCCAGGCATCGGCAAGCGCATGGGCAGACATGGTGGATGCGTTCCAAACCGCAGCTCTATCGACCCGGCTCGGGATCCCCATCATCTACGGCGTCGATGCCGTGCATGGGCACAACAACGTTTACGGGGCCACCATCTTCCCGCACAACATCGGATTGGGAGCCACAAGGTCCTTCTTCAATCCTTACATTTTCTCCATATTAGCTCGATATATGAGGGAGAGATGCTGATCACCGAGCTGGTGTACTCGGATCATCTAATATGATATGATCTGTTGTTGATGGGCCCCGATCGATCGGTTTTTTCTTCCTTTCTTTTTTCTTGAAATTATGCTCTCATGGTGGCTGATCTGATTCATTCATTTCCTTGTATAGGGACCCGGATCTGGCGCAAAGGATCGGAGCAGCCACGGCTGCGGAGGTTCGAGGCACCGGCATACCCTATACGTTCGCCCCGTGTCTTGCGGTAAGCTTCTGACACCCGGTGCTAAATTTATATGAAGTATCGTCGTTGGAGCGAACCATGCGATATCAATTGAAAGTCTGGGATTCAGCCCACATTTCTCTGTATGTTGTACATGGATTAGATTGGTAATATTAGTCCTTGTGATCAAAATTGCGCTTGGGCGGTGCTGATCGGTCATGCGATGGTGCCTAATTGATGCTGTGTTTCATGTGGTGATCTTTGCTTGTTATATATATAGTGGGTCATAAAGCATGTCGATGTCTACACTCATTCAATAAACATCAAAATTTCTCGTTATCCAATCAAGTCTAGACAAAAAAGGATAATTAAGGGATCGGCTAAAGCATACATGATGATAATGAATAGCAAGTTAGTAAATCTCTTTGTCAAGGATGAAAAATTATTGTATAACATTTAACAAGTTAAAACCAAAATGTCTAGTAATCTCTTTGTCGAGTATGAAAATATTATGTAACATTTAACTAGTTAAACCAAAATGTCCAGTAATCTCTTTGTCAAGGATGAAACTATCATATAAAGCATTTAACTAGTTAAACCAAAATGGCTTTGGAAACAACAACTGATTTGTTCCCATGCTTCCACCTTTATATGTGTTTGGAAGCTGTGCTTGATCATGTGTTCTAATGGCATGATTCGTTGCTTGCGCCATTCGATATTGTTTTGTGTTGGGGCTAGGTGTGCCGTGATCCGAGGTGGGGGCGCTGCTACGAGAGCTATGGCGAGGACCCTCAGCTTGTGAAGAAGATGGCCCAAATCATCCTCGGCCTTCAAGGCGTCCCACCGCAGGGATACCCGGCAGGCGTCCCATACGTCGGAGGAGGGTAATTAGACAACATAATAATCACCTGATTAGTCACTTGTCCAGCTCATGATGCGTGTTAATCGCGAGATCAATCAGGTTAATTAGTGGGCTAGTGTGTACAATTTGTTAATCGCACATTTCATGTCGGGGCCAGATCGAATGTTGTCGCTTGCGCAAAGCATTACGTGGGTGATGGGGGCACCGTCAACGGCATCGACGAGAACAATACGGCGGCGTCATACGAGCAGCTCCAGAACATCCACTTGGCGCCGTACTACACGGCGATCGCCGACAGCGTCTCCACGGTCATGATCTCGTACTCGAGCTGGAACGGCGTGAAGATGAGCGCGAACGAGTACCTGATCACCACGGTGCTGAAGGAGCAGATGGGTTTCCAGGTAAAACCCCCCGACCCTGAGTCCCACTCAAACAGGCGATTCGGAAGCTTGACAAATCTCGATAAACTGAAAAGGGTTGTTGATCTCGGTGTTTGTTTTACAACAACCAGGGTTTCACGATCTCGGATTGGGAGGCGCTGGATCGGATCACCGACCCGCCACATGCGAATTACAGCTACAGTGTGAACGCGGCCATCAACGCGGGGCTCGACATGGTGATGGTGCCATACAACTACCAGGAGTTCATCAACCTCGTGACGACGCAGGTGAACAACGGGCAGATCAACGAGAGCCGGATCGAGGATGCAGTGCGCCGGATTCTGCGAGTCAAGTTCGCGGCGGGCCTCTTCGAGAAGCCGATGTCGGACCGGAACCTGCTGACGATGGTGGGGAGCGCAGATCACCGCGGGATCGCGAGGGAGGCCGTGAGGAAGTCGCTGGTGCTGCTCAAGAACGCGCTCGATCCGCGGGGGAGCGGGTTCCCGATGCTGCCTCTGAACAGAGCCGCGCCGAAGATACTGGTCGCTGGAACTCACGCCGACGATATCGGCCTCCAGTGCGGAGGCTGGACCGTAAGCTGGCAAGGAAGCAGCGGCCGGACCACGATCGGTAAATCGGTTCTCGCAACTGCACGATCGAGAAACAGCGTCGCGATCGATCGATCGTAGCCGGAACTGTATCTGCTACATCCGAATTGCGATCGATCGACCGATCGTGTAACTGGAATCGTATCTGCTGCATCCGAATCGCGATCGATCGACCATTGCACTGCTCTCACCCGATTGATGATTGGATTTTTTTTTTTTACCAGGAACCACGATTCTGGAGGGCATCAGGAGCACGGTGAGCCCAGCGACGCAGGTGGTGTACGAGGCATCGCCCAACGCCAGCTTCCTGGCGAGCGCCAATGCATCGTCCTTCTCGTTCGCCATCGTCGTGGTGGGCGAGCCGACTTACGCAGAATACGACGGCGACGATGCCAACCTCACGATTCCTCAGGATGGCATCGACACGATCCAGACTGTTTGCAGAAACATCTCATGCGTCGTAGTCTTGATCTCCGGACGGCCTCTGGTCATCGAACCCTACTTGGATGCCATGGGTGCCCTTGTCGCTGCCTGGTTACCTGGGACAGAAGGACAGGGCGTTGCCGATGTTCTGTTCGGAGACTACGACTTCCAGGGGAGGTCTCCCCGAACCTGGTTCAGGACCGTGGACCAGCTGCCGATGAACGTGGGCGACGAGAACTACGATGCCCTCTTTCCTTACGGTTTCGGTCTGGCAACTGGAGTCGGACAACGCTAAAAAACAAAAACCCAACCCACTGGAGGTGCTTGATTTGGTTATATATATATATACCCATGAAAAAAAAAAAACCCTAAACCCTCAACATGATTTGTTTCCACTTCCTATTCACATTCCATTTATTTGTTTCATGTATATATTGGCTTTTATGTACATACACAATACACATAGGTAGTCTCCCTTAATTTATTTGGGTTGCTCCACCCCACATTGTTGGACAACAACTGAACACAGTATTGGTTTGAATGTTAAAGTGGTTATTCTTTGCTCATGATCTGGCCTTCATGAATGGTTTATTCTTTGCTCATGATCACACCCCTACAATTGTGAAGGAAGCGACAGTTTTGATGCGATCTAGATCATCGTCTATCATGCAGAAATACCCAGGTTCACAGCCAATTGCAAGCTTTTGCATGAGCTTTACCATCTCAGCATACTGGTAAACAGAAATCATACATGTATTTTTTATGAGCATACTGGTACATAGTCATATAGAGTTACTAAGGAGGAATCCCTTGTTCCAATGGCTTCACGATCGCCACACAGTTCATTTGATCAGGTTCAAAATGATCACAATGCTGAGAATTTGCAAAGACATGGTGTCATCAATTGATCGGTGCCAAGCTTTTCAACATCGCTACATGAACACATTTTAACATTCGGAGCCTCGTCTTTGAGAGCCACCCAGAAAAGAGTCATGAATATATATATATATACATGGGATATATCTATACCTCCATGTTTTCTATCCCCTTGAGAATCGGGGAAGAGCATCAAATAAACGCGCCAGAAACAGCATCCACGCGCTGAATCTTAACACAATCCACGGCAAGCCCTTGCTTCCAAAACCCGCCGTCAATCTCCATCAGGCTGACGTTCACGCTTAGTGATCTCTCTTCCCCCACAGAGAAGTTGCCCGCATCGAGCTCCAGCCATTTACTGCCCCCAATCGATCTCAACGGCGCAACTGCTGCACACCTCGATTGGTCTCCCACAAGGCATCTTTCAGATTCGGCACGCTGACCATCTGAAGTAGACAAGCTTAGCTTGACGGGGTGCCCTCTGAACCCTCGCAGATTGACCAATCTTATCCTGAACGACACCAAATACGTCCCCGGCTGAAACATCATCCCCTGTACCTTGCCCACAATTTCTAACCAGCACACATCTCGCAAGTGTGCAACCTCGCCGAACCTTTTTTTTAGCATGGGTAGAAGATGAAATCCCCAGCTTAGCAAACTACTCAAAAAGAATTTCAGAAAACCGCATAATACATTTGGAACTGTATTTGTTTGAGAATCATTCCTTACCAAGATTCCGATTCTTGCACCCAACGCCAGTACCGAGCATCCTCTCCCCACGTAATATGCAGTTGTCGAGCTCGTATGAGAAAGCATCCCTGAGATATGGCAGGATCCGACCACCAGCGCTGCACAGACATATATCACGGGCATCAGCTTTAATTCAATGCATTCCATTCTAGTTTCAAAGTAAAACTGCATCAGTGTCAGACGGGAGAAAATGGCATCTTTTGATCTGAGAATAGGATTGACATTGTTAGAAACTCCATATTATCTGATCAATCTGTTTTTGACATTAAACCGATCAACATCCACATGCTTATTTCTTGAAACAATCCAAGAGATATAGATCAGTAACTGTGTATCGAATTATGATTTCAGGTGCTCAGCTACGATTCGAGGGCATGTTCATTGTCATTAATTTAGAGATGGCTGACCTTTTCATTTGCCTCTGATGAATGATCACATGCAAGATTGGCCAAGTAGAGTTAGGAAGTTTACACTGAAGGACATCGATTCTAATCATAGAAATCAACTCATCTGGGAGATAGGATGTGATGATTCCCATCCTTCTTTCTGAAAATAGTCGTTGCACAATAGCCATGTTAACCAACCGCACATACATTACCAGAATTTGGTACAGTATGCATTTGGATGTGTGATCGAGTTATCATGCTCCTTCAATTCATGTTTTTTTCGCTACAATATTTGGCATGAATTCACGAAATCATCTGCTTTGGTAGTACCAACAGCCCGCCATGGATCATCTACGCCTCCAATTCGTAGAATGGCTCTCCATGGATCTTTTAGGACACGCATCTCGCTTCTGGCTCAATCGCTTCTCTTCCCTCGTCGTTGCAGCAGAGTTACGAACGACATACCTGAGGCACTTGAGATCGGATGACATGGAAGTAGAGGTGCTTCTTCTTGGAGGCGGATCGATCGGCGGGGAAGATGGGGACCTTATCCTCCCAGACAAGGTCCGAATCGGCGGCGACGCGGAGAGCCTTGCAGACGGAGGAGGCCCTACAGATGTCGCGAGGGGGGAGGAAGGAGAGGAGGCGGGCGAGGCAGTCGGAGGGGAGGTCAAGGAAGGAGGGAGCAGGAGGGTCGGGGAAGGGGTCTTCTCCTCGATCGACAGTCAGGTCCGCCATCGCTGCTGCTTCTTCTTCTTCTTCAGAAACTCTGTTCTTCTTCTTCTTCTTCTTCTTTCTTCTTCAGAAACTCTCTTCTTCTTCTTCCTTCTTCTTCTTCTTCTTCTTCTTCCTTCTTCTTTCTTCTTCAGAAACTCTCTTCTTCTTCTTCTTCTTCTTCTTCAGTTTCTGAGATTATGGACTTGGGATCCAAGGCATTCTGTTTGAAGAAGAGTTTCTGAGATTTATGGACTTGGGACCCAAGACATTCTGTTGAGAAGAGATTTGAGCTTGTGACACAAGTCAGGATTCTTCTTCTTCATCATCAATTTCTGAGATTATGAACCCGGGACCCAAAAGTGTGTTCTGTTTGTATAGTGTGGGAAGAGATCTGAGCTTCGCACCTGTGACGGAGACAAGAATAAAGGGGTTTCTTCTTCGATTTTTTGAGATTATGGACTTTTGGAACCCAAGGGAATCGTTGTTTATATCGAGTATTTTTCCGTTGAGATGACAATTTGAGATCGCGACCCTACTTCAGGAGGTGACAAAGACAAGAAAGAGTAACGATTTCTCCCTCAGTTTTGTGAGGTTATGGACTTTGGAACCCATGAGAGCGTCTGTTTATAATAGTGTTTCTGTTGTGAGGACATTTGAGATTGGGACCCTACTTCAGGAGCTGACACAGACAGGAAAGAACAAGGATTTCTTCTTTACAACGGCACCCTTCTCGATTTATATATATTACGCTACGGTGTGTGGCCGACAGATCTGCCTTTAGATTCCACTTGTGTAGCTCTTCCATGCTTTCTCTACATGTGCAGGGTTTGTGCTTCCCATCTTGTGGTGTTGGTGCTGCTTATTGCTTTTCCCCCTCACCATCTTTCTTTTCTCAAAGATTGTTTTCATGCGACCTTCCTGCCCAATAATTTAACACACACGCCGATGCTGCCTTCGCTGCTTCTCCTCACAATTTCTGTTTTGAAAGTGTTTGGTGTCATGGAATTAGCAATTGTGAGGGTGAAAGCAAGCAAGAAAGAAAGAATATATATATATATATATGTGTGTGTTTTATTGGGCCAATTTGGCCCATAACACAAAGTATACAACAATATTTTACTTTTTCTAATCATCTATGATATTGTGAGACTTACGGTGATGACTATAAATTCAATAATCTAATGTTTAATATAAGATAGAATACCTGCCGTATTACATAAAATATACAAAGAAATGAAATAAAATGATAATAATAATTATAGTGTATAAGGGAGGTCTATGTAATTCAAGTCTCTCAAAGAGAAAGCATGAGAACAAATGGTGGATATAATTGTTAATATAATTGCTTTTGATAGTAGTCTAACCATAGCTCTTAGGCGAGACAATTCATATCACAATATTTGTTCCATGATATTGAGTGGCTTTAAAACCATGCATAAGTGTTTGTTTTTCAACTCTTTGGTTCTCCAGTATTGCATATTTGTTGGCATCCGTGTCAAAGTGTAAGAGGTTACTTAGGTTTAATTTGAGAGATGAGTAACTCCTTTAACAAACTTGTAATATTTGAATTTGTTTATCATCCGTGTATCCATATTTGATATTTTCGACGAATGCGAATATTACAATCTATGCTCTCATATATAGAACTAAACATCGAGTTTCTATTTACTTTTGATCATTTTATGTGTAATGACTGGTTAACTCACCATATAATTGAGTGTCTTCAATTTTGATTCCCTCCTTTTAAACATTAGTGCATGGCCGGATATCTTGTTAGTACGTCTAATCACATAAAATTGTTTATCCAAACAAAGCCAATAATCTAAAACTTATCAAACATTTACCCTGTCCATATGCTAAGAATATTGAAATGTAATGTAAATGTCATCATGCCCTTAGCCTATAGTGCCTCAACATCAATCGGCTGTATGGTGAAGGACAAAACACTACTATACAATACAAACTCATCAACAAGGTAAACCCAAATTCATTGTCCACACTTGAATTTTCTCGCAGTTCAAAACCCTACCAAGCACAACCTTTCCTTCAACAACCATTTCGCTACCGCCCTTTCTCTAGACCTTAAGCTGATTGCAGTAAACACTTTAGCTTCCATGTGCCAATTAAATCACTTGAATGGAATATTTTGTCCAAATTGTGTCATACTTTTGTTCTAGTTTTGAGATCTTTGCTTTTGGTAGGCTTTCTCAAGTGTGACAAAACACCACTCATTATATTATACAAATTTTGTAAGACAAATTATTCTTCCAACTAAGAGTAATCCATCCATGTTTCGTACATACGAAACTCAAACAAGATTCAATCCCACGTATTACGAGTCATCAACACCCTTGTTCCGATGGCTCCCTATCCACACAATATAATCGAGTTCAAAATGATCAAAAGCTAAGACATTAGAATGGATTAAGGTGCAACGAAATGGTTTATTGATTGACACCAAGATTCCTGACATTGCCACATGAACATCTGGAGTTATATGCATTTTCTTTCCCCTCGAGAAATGGTGCAGCATCGTATGAACACGCCAGAAACAGCATCAGCGAGCTTAATTATAACACAATCCACAACAAGCCCACTCTTCCACCAGTTTCTTTCAGTCTCCTTCAGGTTGAAACGCACAGCTAGTGTTCTCTCCTCATTCACATAGAAGTTGCCAACATCGAGCTCTAGCCATCCACTATCCCCAATTGATCTTAGTGGTGCAACTACAGCACACTTCAATTGGTCTCCAAGAAGGAATCTTTCCGATTCAGCACGTTGACCATCTGAAGTAGACAAGGATAGCTTGACGGGAGATTCTTCGAACCCGTTTGGATTGACCAACCTTATCCTGAATGAGACCACATATTTCCCAGGCCGAAACATCAACTATTGTACCTTGCCCCCAATGTCTAACCAACACACATTCCCCAAGTGCGCAACGTCGCCAAATCTAGAACCAAGGATCGAAGATGAAATCCCCGGCTTCGCAAATTACTTAAAATGTTTTAGAACACCACATCTGAAGTTATGTGCATCTGTTAAAGAATCATTTCTTACCAAGATTCTGATTCTTGCACCCAGTGCCAGTATCGAGTATCATCCCCCCATGCAATATTAAGATGACGAGCTCGTATGAGGAAGCATCCCTCAGATATTGATGGATCCGACCACCATCGCTGCACACACATATATCAAGGGCATCAGGGATTAATTCGAAGAATTCGAGTCCATTTTCCATTCCATTGAATGCAGCATCAGTAATCAGAAGGGATACAACAACATATTTTGATGGCAAAATGCAACTGGCATCGACATTTTAGAAGCTCCATAATGACTGCTCGCTCTGTTTGACATTCAAGTCACCCGCACGCATGTGCTTACTTATTGAAACAATCGCAGACAGAGATTGATAGCTGAGCATCGCATTATGATTGCAACAGAACAGAGAATTTTGACCTTTTGATCGGTTTCAGAGTCTCCAATGCTCATCATGCAACATCAAGATAGGCAGCTTAGCATTAAGGATTGCAATGCTATTCATCAATCAACTGATGGGGGGCATATGATGGCCCAACCATCTTTGCATGAATAATGGTAGCACAATCGCCATGTTGACCCACAACATACCCTGCCAGAGTATGTGTTTGGATGTTTGATCTATTTATCATGCTCCTTCATCGCATGTTTTCTTGTTACAAGGTACAGGGTCATCCTTCCAACAGTGTCACAGTTCACCATGGATCATGTACACCATTCCATTTCATCGAATTCATATCATGATCCACCGTGGACTTTGGAATGTAGAAGCACATACCATTTCGGAGTGATTCGATTCTCTTTTTACTTCCTGCATCCCATGCTCTAGAGGCAAATGGGCTACAGCGATGAACCACAAACCTGAAGTGCTTCCACATAGCATTTCGGAGCCATTCGATTCTCTTTCTCCTTCCTGTATGCTATGCAACAGAGACGGATGGGCTACAGTGACGAACCACATACCTTAAGAGTTTTGACATACCACTTCAGAGCCATTCAATTCTCTATTTCCTTCCTGTATGCTATGCTCGAGAGGCAGATGGGCTACAGTCATGAATCACATGCCATTTTGGAGCCATTCGATTCTTTATTTCCTTCCTCTATGCTAGAACCACATAGCTGAAGTGTTTCCGCACACCCCATTTCGGAGCCATTCGATTCTCAATTTCCTTCCTGTATGCTAGAACCGCATACCTGAAGTGCTTCTACATGCCATTTCGAAGCCAATCGAATCTCTATTCCCTTCCTGTATGCTATGCTATGCTATGCTATGCTATGCAAGAGAGGCGGAAGGGCTGCAGGGATGAAATGAACCACAGAGCTGAAGTGCTTCAGATCCAAAATCCCTATGCTGGTAAAGGGACGACATACCTGGAGCACTTTGGATCGAATCGCTTGGGAGTAGAGGTGCTTCTTCTTGAAGGCGCGTCGATCGGCGGGGTAGATGGGGAGCTTGCCCTCCCAGACGTCGTCGGATTCGGCGGCGTCGCGCAGAGCCTTGCAGACGGAGGAGAGGCGGCAGATGTCGCGAGCAGGGAGGAAGGAGAGGATGCGAGCGAGGCAGGAGAGGGGGAGGAGGAGAGGAGATGGAGGAGGAGGACGAAGGGAGCAGGGATGACCTCGGCCATGGCCATCGAGAGCCGAATCTGCTGCAGCTGCTGCAGATCGCCATAGCTGCGCTCTTTCCTTCTTTCTTCTTCTTCTTCTTCTTCTTCTTTCTTCTTCTTCTTCTTCTTCTTCCTTCTTCTTTCTTCTTGCATGCATGCATCCATGCATCCATCATGCCCATCACACACATGCACACATGCATGCCCATCACACACATGCACACACGCATTCATCCATTCATCCATCATGCCCATCGCACACATGCTCACATCCATGCCCATGCATCGATCATGCCCATCACACCCATGCACACATGCATGCCCATGCATCCATCATGCCCATCACACGCGTGCACACATGCATGCCCATATGCATCCATCATGCCCATCACACGCGTGCACACATGCATGCCCATCCATCCATCATGCGCGTGCACACATGCATGTCCATGCATCCATCATGCCCATCGCACGCATGCACACATGCATGCCCATGCATTCATCGTGCCCATCACACGTGCCCATCACTCTCATTTGTTATTATCATCGATTAGATATAAAAGGTTGGTTTCCTCAGATTCAATGTGTTCACAGGATCAGATTAGTGAATGTCATATTTGATATATTATTTGTCAAGACAACCCAACCTTAATTTCTGTCATACATCTTATCCAAAACCCAAGAAAACCAACTCTCTACCGAACCATAATTTCATCCAAGCATAATTTCGAAATCTAGAAACCCTAATCTAAGATCCTAATCTCGTAGACAATATCTTTAATATTAATTCACAATATAATCTCTTTCTTTTGCTAATAAAAGTTATCTGAATTTTTGCATTTCAATTATTTCCTTACACATGTCTGCATGACATTTGTTAATAAGATTACCTTAGTCACTCCACCATTTAACATAACATGTCCCAACATAAATAAGAGTCGAGATATCCTTGTACCAAAACTAATCTCTAACATAAGTTGGGCAAGAAATAATCGACTAACATGATCATCAGCCTTATAAATCTCCAATTGTATTATAATAATTTATTGTTTTGATTCTTTCGCATAACTCATAGCCATTTAAACATTTAAATTGTTATGAAAGATATCCTTTCCTATAATAAAATCAATATTGTATCGGATGTATAATAGAAGGTAATGTTAGCACTGGGACAAGAGAGAAGGATAATAATTGTAGAATTAGAATGTTACTATATATATTATAAGGAAAGAATATTAAAGCTTGTGAAGACTAGAAGAAGAAAGGTAGAGAATTGAGAGGATAATGTAACCTAGAGGACTTGGGATTGGGTGTTGAATCGGAATGTCCTGAAAGGAGTGATGAGCTTGAATTTATAGATGACCTTGGGATTAGAGGAAGTCACATGTAATACCACGTGTTCTAGCTGCATGAACCCTCTAGAATGTTTGTACAACATACGTCGCATGTACGCACATGCTTTTCAACAAACGATGAAGCTGAGATCACCAAAATGTTTGACTGACTAATTCTAAGGTCTTTTGAATCCCAAAATGTATAGCCATTTAAGTGTCATGGCAACATTGTAACACCTTTAGACAAGAATACCCATCAGGGACATAGAAAAGACCCATATAAAATAGTATGTCATTTTTCCATCTGAAATGAATGTATTCGAGATGAGGATGTTGCGCCTTGGAGTAAGAAGCATGATTCAGATCGATATCATCAAGAACTTCTTGAGTAAAGAGATTAGTTTGAACATCTTGGCGAATTGAATTGAGGATGCAAGAATCAAGTGGTATGTGAAACTTCTGCTTCTTGTAACCATGTAAGTCTCAAAATAATCTACTTTTAATCATGAAATGTTGTCTCAGTAGAATGAGGTGCAAGATATGCCCTTTCAGATAAAGCGAGGAAAGAATATATATAGAATGTTGCCTTACCTTGTTACTAACCCGATCGATATATAATCTTAATCTCCAAACAAGTGAGAAATTGTGTCCAAATGAGTCTATCTTCTAGTGAACACGCGAGGAATTTGAAAATATGAGATTTTTATGGTCACTATAACTAGTATTTGATGAAGAGAACCCTTTAGGAAATTGTGCCATTGTTCAAAGGAGTCAACAATAGCTAGCAGATCTTTATCATGCACTTCATATTTGATCTCGACTAATAACATCGATAGACACAACACATGTTAAATTGTCTAAAACTATTAATATGGGCTCCGAATCTTTAGTTATGTTTCTAAAAGAAATAGGGTGTCTATTAATTACCACTACGAAAGTTGGAGATGGGAGTTTCATGAAGTATATTTTGTGTGATGAGGCAAAGTCTTTATCCATTAAACAAGAATTGGGTGGTATTTAGAAGGGCCAAGACAAGAACATGATGATGACTTGAGGTTCTCACTTCTATTTGGGCTAAGAACTTTATTTATTTCTTTGGAAGAAATGGAACCAGTACCAAAGACAAGACCAGAACCGTTGAACAAAATGACCAGAACTTTACTTATTTCCTTGGAGAGCTGTTGATGGAATCATAGGTTATATGCATCGATTGAGAGATTTAGAAACTTCCGGTTGTAGTGGGCTGAAGCAAATTTGTGTAAGCTCGGGTGGCTTCCCGGCATTGAGGACTTTTAATTTCTACCACTGTGAGAGCCTGGAACATCTCTCCATCCCAGAAATATGGGGTTCGAATTTGTCGTCTTTTGATGTTACCAACTGCAACAAGCTTGTGAATTTGTCGATACATGTCAATGAATCGCAATCGTATGCAGCTTTCAAGCCATGGGCCAACTGTTGCTCGTAGGAATAACCACTCATTCCCCAAGATGATCCGCTATATTTAGAGTTGTCACTAATTAGTTTCATGGGCTTAAAAAGTTTAAGGTATATAGATGGACTTAAATATCTACCTTTTCTAAGATATTTGAAATTAGATAATCTACCCCGTCTCATGGGGATATCACCAATAGAACTAATCAACTGCCAAATTCGGAAGGATCAAATTACCTAGAGCAGCTGTATTCTCAACTAGATGGTGCGTCTCTATTCTAGGGTCCCAAGTTCTATTTCAAGTTGGATGAGAGTGAAGAAGACTTGAAAGTCCCCAATGGAGGGTAATTCCCAAGATTGGTCAAAGCAAGAAAATGTCATTAAATTATGCAATCCATGACCATATCCTTTTGTGAGAGAGATCAACTTTAAAACACTCACAACATTAGAGTCTATAGATGGCCTTCATTTTCTGCCTTGTCTAGAAGAAGTGCACTTAGAGCATCTTCCCCAACTCACTCACATATCAGGAAGAACATGGCCAACCAAAATAAGGAGCATATGGATCTCTGACTGTCCGATGCTCAAGAAAATACCACCTTGGGATACGCGCTGCAACATGGGCGAGACTTAAGATGCTCCTCTCAATTGGTGCTCCAAGAGTGTGGAGCCATGGAAGCCTTTCCAGTGGAGGATAATTTCAAGACCTGGTACTGCAGACAAATTTCACCTTGCCATCTTGGGGTGCAAGTTTGGGAGCATGGAGGATTTGGAGCGATGGATGCACAATTCGAAATTCAGATCCCCTCTCTTCGTAGCAACATTGCGGGGCTTATTGTGGAAACTCGTCGTTGAGGTGATAAATATCATTTTAGTCTCTGATTCTATTGCTAGATAACAAACAATAGAACTGAATTTGCCAAGTATCATTAAAACAAAGCCAATGCATTCTTTGATGTTGTGCAAATGGAACTAATTGTAGGGCAAGTTCGATGCACTTCGTGTCTTATTCGATTACTTCTCTCCTCTTGTGGCTCACCATCCCCCACGTCTCAAATTGGAAGACATTCTCAAACGTCATCCGGACTATACCACAAAATTGATAGTATATTGCGTACACTTTACAAACTTCTCTATAAGAAGGCATGATTCCGTTTGGAAGGAATGGGACCAATATTGTGTACAATTTCCTTACACCTCTTCAAGGGATATACATTGGTCATTGTGAGCGAAGAAGGAATGGGAGGAGTGCCATGCACGCTTTCCATACTTTGAAGAATGGGTTTTCTATCATTTTCGCAGCAGTTTAGATGACGTGCATTCCGTAATGCCACAAATGATATCATATTTGTAAGTTTGTTCCTCTCCACCGTTCTAAGCATGAAGATTAACTCTAAACATTCTAATGTATATATTTGTCTCACACTAAACATATAGTAAACTTCACACTTGCATTCAACATTACATGTGTGTGTATGTAAATTCTATTAATTGACATATATATTTATATATACTTGTGTATATATATACATAGATATAGATAGATAGATACATATATAGATATATGTACATGATTAATGGAAAGGATGTGCTTGTGGAAAAATATTGACCATACCTGCTTCTTAGTCATGTAAGTTTGGATTAATTCCAATATTATGGTATGATCATGACCTACAAAAATTAAACGAGTTTTCTAATTTGCAAGTAATTTTGTATAAACTACATCCGGGTGAACATACATTGGGGCTTCTCAGAGGTTAAACAAGTCCAAAAAAGATCAATGATATGATGTTCCAATCTTAATCCTACGATTGTATTCTTCACTCATATCCTTTAGAAAAATCATGTTCATTAATCAATGATTGCATTCTCCTATTTTGAAGTACATGAGTAATAATTTGATCGGTATATGCCCTGTCTATGCAATATGTATGTATCAGGCAGTGTTTCTATCCATCCACCGCAATGTTGAGATAGATAAGCTTTAAATCGTAAACCTTGAAAACATTATACCTCTGATGAATCTCTCTAGTATTTCTCTCAATAAATTGGGTTCTACTCTTAGAAGCTAGTTTCTTTTGACATTACCCTAATTACGAAGGAACTCAATGTTGCCAAGGTTATTGAAATTCACTTTAACTAAAAGTTTGAGAATTAAGGTGGCAATTAAAAATATATTATCAAGTTAAATTATTCTAAACAATTTAGTTCAATAGACTAAGATATTTAAATCTTATGTGAAAAGTTACTATATTTTTGTATGGGAAATGAGACTTGTTTCATAGTAACTAGGTCCTATATAACTAAAAGAAAAAGTTACATTTTCTTACATATATATTATATCATTACTAAATGTTTACATGTGAAATAATTTATTAGCTCTTTCTCACTTTTGTTGTACTTTTGTTTTTATATTAAATGGTTTTTACTTATCAATTTGAGATACATTAGAAAACAACTTCTAAACGACTTGAAAGCTTGTCAAAGCCTTATTTTCTTAAATAAACCTATAAACAATTTTGAAAACTTATTTTTCTTTATTTTTTATTTCACATGTGAATTACCACATGATAATACCTAAACCCTCTTTTTAATGTTTGTGCATGACAAGATATCTTGTTTTGTATCTAATCTCATACTTTGTTTACTCAGACCAAATTATAATCTAAGAATTATGAGACATTAAAATTGGCATGTTTTGTCCTATCCACATATTAAGAACTTTTTAAATGCAATGTGAAATTTGTCGTCATACCCTTAACCTATAGTGCCCTTGTCGTAGTGTACACAATACAACCATTCTAAATAGTAAAAACAAACGGATAGATAATATATAGATGAACTTGTAATATACATGCAAAGGATAAAAATTCAACCCCATACCTTCATGTTATTAAACTCTGAGTTTTCCACTTCACTAATGTCTCATGAGTGAGACTAGATGCATGCACATGTAATAGAAGCAAAGCTCATGTGGTTTATTGATTAATCCTCAAGAAATCACTTTAACAAGTTGATGATCACCTCGATGATCTTTTGACTAGATGATTCCCAACAAGATGATTCAACCCGATAATGATTCCTTGCGACGATCAACCCGATATTAATTCCTTCTAATGATCAACCCGATATTAATTCCTTTCGATGATCAACCTGATGTTGATCCCTTCTGATAATGATTAAGGCTTCAAGCTAGCCTTGTTCGTATAGTTGCACTATAGTTGTGCAATACTAGTTTATACATGCATTCATACACGCTAGTCATGCATGCACTCATGCACATTTGTCATGCATGAACTGATGCACACTAGTCATGCATGCTTTTTTTTTGTATGAAATGCACATGAGTTTTGCTTTTATTATATATAGATGCATTTAGTTTTACTTATGATATATTAGTATAGTAAAAAACTTGGAGTGTAAAAATATGTAAGTATAAGGTTTAAGTCTTGCTATATTTATTTATTTATATATTTACGTATAATATTTATTACTTTATTTTATTGGTTTAAAAATAATATATTTATCATCATATTCTCACTATTTAGAAGGGGTGTACCGTATACAATACAAGACCAGAGTCATTCGATTCTTTATTTCCTTCCTCTATGCTAGAACCACATAGCTAAAATGTTTCCACATACACCATTTCAGAGCCATTTAGTTCTCAATTTCTTTCCTATATGCTAGAACCACATACCTGAAGCGTTTCCACATGCCATTTTGAAGCTGTTCAATTCCCTATTTCCTTCCTATATGCTATGCTATGCTATGCTATGCTACATAGGCGAATGGATTACGTCGATGAACCACATGCCATTTCAGAGCCCATTTGATTCTCTATTTCCTTCATGTATGCTATGCTTTACAAAGGCGGATGGCTACAAGGATGAACCTCAAAGCTGAAGTGCTTCAGATCGAATCTTTAAACTGGTAAAGGGACGACATACCTGGAGCACTCTGGATCGAATTGCTTGGAAGTAAAGGTGCTTTTTCTTTGAAGGCTCGTTGTCCGATTCGGCGCCATCGTGCAAAGGATTTAGGGTTTAGGATTTAGGGTTTAGGGTTTAGGGGTTTAGGGTAATAACCGTCTCTCCCTCTTTCCCATCCTTGCCCATCTTGTTTGTGTCTTTCGTTTTCTCAAACCCACTTCTCTCCCTTTCCAATCTTCCGAAGCTCGTTCCATCATCTTGGGTCCTTTGATTATTCTCCACATTTTTCTTAAGTCCGACGCCCCTGGCTTCTTTCAAGGGGTCTCGGCCTTGTTTGCGGATGGAGGAATCAGCCCCAAGCGATTGCAGGTCTTCCATCCAGCTCCACCTTTCTTCTGCATCTGGATGTGAGAGAGATTGGCTTGATTGGTCAGGCTTAGGTGGTATCAGATTGTGCAGAAAAACAGACATGCCTGAAAATGTGGTATCAAGCTCATGTGGAATCTCAGATGTGGTATCTGCATGTGGTCATGAATGTGTGTCTTTGCATGCATGTGAGGATAGTTAGTTGTATGTATGAAGCAACGTGTGTGTGTGTGTAGTTGTTTGTGTGCTTTGATGCAGAATTGTATGTGTGTATGCATGTGCATGTGTATGTGCTTATGCACTGAAGATAGTTAGCATCCCAAGACACCAACATTATCGTCGATTAGATGTCAAAGGTCGGTTTTGTCAGATTCAATGTGTTCACAGAATCAGGAAAGTGAATGACATGTTTGATATGATTTTTTTGTGTGAGCCCTTGTGAATTGTTCCAAGTTTATTGATTATATTCGAATGTCTTACTGAAATTAGAGATTGCAAATTTACGCCTAGTTTTATCTCTTAGGAAAGATGAGAAAGATGAGAGTAGGTGTTAATTTGTAACTTCTAATTTTAGTTAGGCGTCAAATTGTAATTTATAATTTTGTTAGGTGTTTCTTTGGTAACTCTTCCTAGATTTTATCTGCAGATTCCTAGCTATGTATATGTAGAGCCGGGCCAAGAATGGTTCCCTATGATCTTTAGATCTATCTATCTATCGATCTATCAATGCTATAGTGGTCGTGTCATGAGCCTTTTTGACTTTACAAAATCTTTACCGGATCCTTTTGTTTTCTCTTTCAGCAGTAGTAACGTGAATAATCCAACAAAATGCAATGATTCTTTTTTTTTGTGAAGAGCGATGGATGGTTCATGGTTTCCTATCGTTGCTTAGTCGCCTCCTTCCATTAGAAGAAGCTTCAGCGATTGAACTGACGACAAGGAAGCAAACAGTGTCATTTTGTGGCATCGAGAAATCACCATCAATTATGGCAAAAAAGCAATGGGACATTGTATTACCCATTATCCCCACCCACCACCACGTTACGCGGTGAATATAATGATTCGTCCATTTCCCCATAAATCAATGGGCAGCAGAAATCGATGCTAGACAGGAAACAGATATATAAGCTCATTTCTTGGAAGGTCATATCGCAGAAGCAGAAATCGATGCTAGACTGGAAGCAAACATATAAGCTCATTTCTTGGAAGGTCGCATCACAAAGTCAAGTTGATATTGGATCATGACATCACTCCATCGTTTTTCTTCGAATCTTTTTTTAACTCTAGATATCAGTGAGCAACGAAAACGTGTGGGCTCCTCAATCTCTCGATCAAAGCCCAAGTTTCTAAGCATAAAAGCAGCAAACCTTTTCCTTGGAGCATTGCTCATAAAAATTTACCCAAAGAGCTCAGCTTAGCTTAAGCCATGGCAGCTTCCTATGTCGGCAAAGATCGCCTCTGCCAGGTACAACTGATCCACACTTATCTATTTCTAGTCAAGAAAGCAGAGCAAGCAAGCAAGCAAGCAAGAAAGAAAGAAAGATATATTAATGTCTTCTAACACCAAAGTTGGCCTATCAGTTGTCTGATATTATATTGTGTACCCTACCTATCATCCAAAAGTTCAAGAAAATAAAAACAAACAAAGAGATATGGGAAACTGAAGAATTAAGGTTTCCTTGAATAATGAATTGCCTGCAGGCCATCCTCGATGAGTTCCGCAAGCTCGAACACCCAGCTCATCCTTCTCCTGCAGATGATTTGTCAGATATCGATGATCATCCAGTTGTGAGTACAATCGACAATAGCAATGTTGTTGCCATTCTGGGGGTGTGGGGGCTGCCGGGGAGCGGCAAGTCCACGCTCTGCCAATTTCTCTGCGAGTCCATGTACCGCGACTTCCATGGGAACGTCGCATCCATCGAGAACATTCATGTCGAAATCTCCGCTCCCAATAGGCGTCGCATTCGAACCAATGATCTCAACTGTGTACATATATAACCTTCATTACTTCTTCCAATTCATAGGAATTCGCGCGCGCGCGTGTGTGTGTGTGTGTGTGTGGTTCCTGCATCAGTCTGCAACCTTTGATGTCAACTAATCACATTATGTTGAATCATTGATGTGTTATATGCCAGTCCTCCAAAGTTAGCAAAATTGAGCCTGGCTATGTATAATTGCAGCTGTATGACTTCTTTCCCGGATCTCGATTCGGAGAAAAGAAGAAGTTCATGGCGCTCGACAACATTAGTGCATCGAATTACGAGAGCTACAAGAACATGGTGAACAGAATTTCGGCTTGTGGACATGGAGTATCACCTGGTGGGGATAGCACCGGTTTTACCTCAAAGGCTCATCATCACATTCTCACTCCGGGTAGCAGGATCATCATCACAGCTCGATCTTCAACCATCCTCGACAACTTGTGCAAGGATCCGCAGAGGAACTTGTTCCTAGACATTGCTCTTTTCATCTTTCCATCGCTCGAATACTTTGGAGATGGAGAAATTTCCATTCTAAGCAAATTGCAAGGAAAGAGCAGACAGGAAGTCAGGCTACAGGTAAGACTGATAAAAGCAATTGTTTAGGAATGACTAATTCAAACCTGAATTCTTGTAATTTTACAGTTGCAGATATAATTCATGGTTGCGAATGAAGTTTTGAATTGATTTGATCGTGCTTGGTTACTAGATAACCGAGCTAAGGGAGCATTGCTTTCTTGAATACGACGACGATCTGTGGGTTCATGACATATTTCTGAAGTTTGCTCGGACTATTCCTGAATCATCTGAATCGTATGTTAACATGATTGCTAACTCTGCAGAAGATGCTAGTTTCTTGAGATTCCAAAAGGCAAGAACGATAAGTCTGCATGTGGACACGCGCTTATGGCCCAAATCTGAGGATGAGATGCACATTGAAGTAGGCCCTCCTAACAAAGCTTTGGTCGTGCACGGCTCAAATTGGATTGAGAAAGCAGGCAAGGCAAGGCTGCATTTATGCGGCAACCCATTTTCATTGGTGCACTTGCAACTAGAGAATGTGGAACTGATTGCAATGCAGTCGACCAACAGTATTACAGATGGAAATGACATGATTGTATCCTTCACCAAAGACCTAGAGTTGTTAGAAAGCCTTTCTCTAGTAGATTGTATGGGGCTGGAACGACTTTTGAGAGCTATTGATAGAAACATCAATTGTATGCCACAATTGAGGCGTTTAGAAATTTCCGGTTGCAGTGGGGTGAAGCAAATTTGCATAAGCTCGGGTGGCTTGCCGGCGTTGAAGACTTTTATTCTCTCCGAATGTGAGAGCCTGGAGCATCTCTCCATCCCGAGTTGGAAACTTTGGTGGTTTGATGTCCGTAACTGCACCAAGCTTGTGAATTTGTCAATAAGTGTCATCAATGAATCACAACCGTATGTGGCTTTCGAGTCATGGGCTGAATGTCACTCGTGGGAACAGCCACTCATTCCCGAACATGGTCTAATATATCAAGAGTTAAGAATCTATTTCCAGGGCTTAACAAGTTTAAGGTATATAGATGGTCTTCAATATCTACCTTTTCTTAAAGATTTGTCGTTAGATGAACTACCCTGTCTCATGGGGATATCACCAACAGCACTAACCAACTGCTCGATCCGAGAGGATCAAATTACTAACGGTGGGCCAGAGCAGCTGCATTCTCTATTCCAGTGTCCCAAGTTCTATTTCAAGTTGGATGAGAGTGAAGAAGACGTGAATGTCTACCCAATGGAGGGTAATTCCCAACACTGGCCAAAGCAACAAAATGTCTTGGAATTATGCAATCCATGGGCAGTTAATTATGTTAAGGTTATCGACTTTAAAACACTCACAACATTAGAGTCCATAGATGGGCTTCACTATTTGCCTTGTCTAGAAGAACTGATCTTAAAGCATCTTCCCCAACTCACTCACATATCAGGAACAGAATGGCCAACAAAAATAAGGAAAATATGGATCTGTGGCTGTCCGATGCTCAAGGAAATACCACATTGGCATTGGACGCCACATGAGCAAGGATCTATATTGATGCTCCAAGATTGTGGAGCTATGGAAGCCTTTCCTGTGGACGATAATTGCCAAACCTTGTTAAGCAAAAAGAATGACACTATATACGAATTTGACCTTGTCATCTTGGAATGCAAGTTTGGGGGCATGGAGGATTTGGAGCGATGGATGCAAAATTCAGAATTCGGATCCCCTCTCTTTATAGCAGCATTGTGGGGCTTATTGTAGAAACTTGTCGTTAAGGTAAAAATTTTCAGTTTAATTTTTTATTCCATTGCTAGATAACAAACTATAGAACTGAATTTGGCAGATATCATTGAAACAAAGCCAGTGCATTCGTTGATCTTCTTATGTGAATGGAACTAATTGTAGGGCAAGTTCGATGCACTTCAAGTCCTATTCAATTACTTCTCTCTTCTTGGGGTTTATAATCCCCCACGTATCAAATTGGAAGGCATTCTCCACTTTAATGCAGAGCATACCAGAACATTGACACAATATTGCCCACTTTTTACACAATTCTCTCCGAGAAGGCATGATTCCTTTTGGAAGGAATGCGAGCAGTATTGTGTATGATTAGCTTTCGCCTCTTCAAGCTTGGAGCACCGGTCATGGCAAGAAATCAAAACTATATGGCTTACGCACTGTTCACGCTTTCTATACTTTGATGAATGGGTTTCTCACCATTATTCGAGAGTAGACAATCCGCATTCCACAATGTTACACATGATATCACAGGTGTAAGTTTCTTCCTCTCTACCATTCTAAACATGAAGATAGATTTTGATCTAATGTGTGTATCTGTCTCACACTAAACATAGTAAACTCAAGACTTGCATTGAACATTACGTGTATGTATGTATCTATTGATCGACATATATATTTATGTATCCCTTACATACATACATGAGTAATGGAGAGGATGTGTTTATATGTTTATTAATCATGTAAGTTTGGATTAATTCTTAAACAATATTATGGTATGATCTAGAGGTCCCGCAAAATGAAATTTCTTTTCTAATTTGCAATTAATTGTATATAAATTACATCAAGGTGAATATACATTGGGGCCTCTCAGAGGTTGTACAAGTTCCGAAAAGGTCAGTGATATGATGTTCCGTCCTTAATTCGACGATTATAATCTTCAGTCACATCCTCTAGAAAAATAATGTTCATTAATCAAATGATTGCATTCTCCTACTTTGATACACGTCTTTAATAATTTGACCGGTATATGCAGTGTTTATGCAATATGTATGTATCAGGTAGTTCCTAGATCCATCCACCACAACGTTGACAAAGATAAACCTTAAACCTTAAGCCTTGAAGATCCGCCTCTCTAAATTGGGTTCTCTTTCAAAATTTGTATGATACAATGATTGGTGTTTTGTCACACTTGAGAAAGCTTATAAAAAACAATTACGAGTTATCAACACCCTCGTTTTGATGGCTCTCTAATTGGCACACAATACAATCGATGTCAAATTGATCAAAAGCTAAGATGTTACGACTCTGGCAGAATGGCTTACAGATTGACACCAAGATCTCTAACATTGCAAATATGAACGTTCGGAGCTATCTGTGGTTTGCTTCCCCTCAAGAAATGGTGCAGCATCATATGAACACGCCAGAAATAGCATCAGTGGGCCAAATTGCAACACAATCCACTATAAGTTCCCGCTTCCACCAATCATTTTCCATCTCCTTCAGGATGAAACACACAGTTAGTGATCTCTCCTCATCCACAGAGAAGTTGCTGGCATCGAGCTCTATCCATTCACTGCCCCCGATTGATCTCAGCAACGCAACTACTGGAGATCTCGATTGGTCTGCTAGAAGTAATCTTTCCGATTTGGCATGTTGGCCAGTTGAAGTAGACAAGGATGGCTTGAGGGGAAATTGTTCGAACCCTTGCGGATTGACCAATCTTATCCTACACGAGACCGCATATTTCCCCGGCCGAAACATCAACTTGTGTACCTTGCCCTGAGTTCTAACCAGCAGACATCCTGCAAGTGTGCAACCTCGCCAAACCTAAATGCATGGATCGAGGATCAAAACCTCTACTTAGCAAAATACCTAAAGTGTTTTAGAAAACCACATGTAAAGTTGTATGTGTATTTGTTCAAGAATCGTTACCAAGATTCTGATTCTTGGATCTAATGGCAATATTAAGTATCATGCCCCCATGTACTATATAAAGATGATACGCTCATATGAGGAAGCATCCCTCGAATATGGATGGATCCGACCACCATCGCTGCACACACATATATCAAGAGCATCAGAGATTAAACCGATGGACTCGATTTTCCATTTTCCAGTCCATTGAAACCAGCATCAGCAAGGGATAGAACAACATGTTTTCATGTCAGAAATGTGACCGATATGACATTTTAGAACCTCCATAATGACTGATCATTTGGTTTTGACATTCAAGTCCTCTGCACCCCATGTGATTATTTATTGAATCGATACTAGGACAAAGATTGATAGTCGAGCATTGCCTGTTGACGATTCGAGAGCAAAGCTCATTGTCCTTTATACACAGAATTTTGGCCTTTTCATCGGTTTCAAAATCTTTGATAGTCATCATGCAACATCAAGATAGGCAGCTTAGAATTAAGGATTACAATGCTATTCATCAATCAAGTGATGGGGGGAATATGATGGCATGATTCCCTATTCATCTTTGCATGAATAATGGTAGCACAATCGCCATGTTGACCCACAAAATACATTGCCAGAGAATGTGTTTGGATGTCTGATCTATTTATCATGCTCCTTCATAGCATGTTGTCTTGTTACAAGGTAGAGAGTCATCCTTCAAGCAGTGTCACAGTTCATCATGGATCATCTCCACCATTTCATTCCATCGAATTCATATCATGATCGCCCTTGGACTTTGGAATCTTGAAGCACATACCATTTCGGAGCCATTCGATTCTCCTTTTACTTCCTGTATGCCGTCCTCTAGAGGCAAATGGGCTACAACAACGAACCAAAAGACCTGAAGTGCTTCCACATAGCATTTCGGAGCCATTCGATTCTCTTTCCCCTTCCTGTATGCTATCCATCAGAGACGGATGGGCAATACTCATGAACCACATACCTTAAGAGTTTGGACATGCCTTAAGAGCTTGGACATACCATTTCAGAGCCATTCAATTCTCTATTTCCTTCATGTAAGCTATGCTACGGAGGCGGATGGGCTACAGCGATGAACCACACAGCTGAAGTGCTTCAGATCGAATCGCTTGGAAGTGGTATCTCAGATGTGGTATGTGCAGGTGCTCTCATGAATGTGTGTCTTTACATGCATGTGAGGATAGTTAGTTGTATGTATGAAGTCATGTGTGTGTGTGTGTGTGTGTAGATGTTTGTATGGATTTGCTGCAGAATTGTATGTGTGTATGCATGTGCTTATGCACCGAAGATAGTCAGCATCCCAGGACACCAACATTATCGTCGATTAGGTTTCGTCAGATTCAATGTGTTCACAGGATCAGGAAAGTGAATGTCATATTTGATATCATTTTTTTGTGCGAGCCCTTGTGAACTGTTCCAGGTTTATCCAAGTTTATTGATTAGATTTTAATGTCTTACTGAAATTAGAGATTACCAATAACGCCTAGTTTTATCGCATACGAAAGATGAGAAAGATGAGAGTAGGCGTTAATTTGTAATTCCTGATTTGAGTTAGGCGTCAAACGGAAGATGAGAAAGATGAGAGTAGGCGTTAGTTTGTGATTTCTAATTTATAATTTTGTTAGAATTTTTTTTGGTAATTCTCCCTAGATTTTATCTGCAGCTTCCTAGTTATGTATATGTAGAGAGGGGGCCCGAGATGCTTCCCAATATCTTTAGA
>JBBBWG010000326.1:4909-15444 GCA_037176905.1 Azolla pinnata
ACTAATACGGAACTTCTACGGAGAGCATTTTGTGGAGATACGGAAACTAATACGGAACTTCTACGGAGAGCATTCTGTGGAGATACGGAAACTAATACGGAACTTCTGTTATACCCAAAAAAAAAACGCCTAACAAACTTGTTGATTACGTTTTTAACGCCTGCTAAGATTTTAGATTAACGCCTCGCTCTGATTCTCGTTAAAAAAAATTCGGTGCCCGTTTGATTGATGATTAGCACGAGATTTTGATCAGGTTTATGAACTTTAGCAACGGTTTGTTGATCGACTACAATAAGGGAATCGGGCAGTCAACAATTAGTAAACGGTAGTAAGAACATGAGACGAGATAGATGGAAGCGGTTAGTAAGAGCACGATAGAAGCAATTAGCGAGAAGCGGTTATGAATTAATCAATTAGCGATAAAAACGGGCGTTGATTTGTAAATTCTAAATTTAGTAGGTGATAAAATGGAATCCTTTGGCAATTTTCCTGTAGTGGAATTGGGGGGTAAAAGGCTAAAGGGCAACTTGTAAAAAAACGCCTAATAAACTTATTACTTACGTTTTTAACGCTTGCTAAGATTAGATTAACGCCTAATTCAAATTCTCGTTAAAATTTGGTGCTAGTCTAACTGATTAGCACGAGATTAATTAGGTTATGAAGTTAGCAACGGCTGTTAATCGAATACAATAAAGTAGTAAACAATTAGTAAACGACAGTAGGAAGATTATGAATGAATGAACGTGGGACGAGATAGATGGAAGCAGTTAGTAAGAGAATGATAAAAGCAATTAGCGAGGAGCGATTATGAATTAATCGATCAGTGATCAAACCAAGCATTAATTTGTAATTTGTAATTTTAGTAGGCGTTGAGATGTCATCAATAGCTTTATTGGGAAATTATTGGCAATTTTAGTAGGTGCACTTGTGGAATGGAGATACGAGGCAAGCGTTCTGATGTCGGCAAGGCAGAGTGAGAGGCGGAGAGCCGTGTCTGCAAGTAAAATCCAGTTATTGCGATTCATCCATTGTCGTAACGTGTTATATCAGGTTCCGCGGCAAGGCGACGAGAACAAAGAATCAAGAGAGATTATTCCAGAAATTAAAGTCCGTCAGGTTCGAATGCTAAGAGTACATAAATGCAAGACTGAAACTGTTCAATCAACTGTAACTGCGGTTCCCTTGTTTCCCTTCGCATTTGTACTGATTATAATAAAACAGACCTTGTTTCCCTTTGCAATATAATCATGTCGGTGACGATATCTTCTATCGAAAGGTCTTGGCTTCAAATCTTGCACTAACCATGACAAATGTTTTTACGACGCATATTGTATTGCGTACGAGACTTCTACGAGTCAACTGGTAGTCACCGAGTCATGAAGTTTGTACGTACACATATACCCTTTGTTTTTTCTCCCATTTCGCTGATCGATACCGAGTTTCGGCGAAGGCTTCACAAACACAGACCGACGGGGTTACGATTTTTCGAGAATTTTACATCTCAGCGACGTATGCGTATTGCGCATAACTCGTATTGCGTATAATACGGATCGGAAGGAGAAGCGAAGCCCTTGTCTCGAGGCTATTGTCATCGACTCGCGTATCACCAGGAACATGTGTTTTGGGGAAGGTCATGCTTTGAGAATTCTCCAATTTCTACCACGTATCCGTATATACATACGCTCGTATGCGTACATGGCTGGGCATCCGGAGCGTATACGTATTATTATACGTATACGTCTCCGTCGTACGCTATACATGCATTCTATGTCTACGTATATGTATTTTGACAGAGGCGAGAGCTCCACGACCGAAGTCTGCTTCGAAGCTCCACGAAGCCATGGGAACGAATCCGAAGACGACCCTCTATGTTGGTATTCATCTCCTCCTCCTCCTCATCCGTTTTCATTTCATGCTTTCTTTTTCTTCAAACCCAGCTCCATGTCTGACTGAGCAAAGCCCTCGGAGGTAGAGCGTAATGGTCTATACGTTTGTGAGCATGGCCCCAAGTCCTATGTCTGTTCTGGGCTAGCGTTTGGAGGTAGAAAGTGACGATTTAGCCTGTGCCTGCTCATGTATGGGTCCTTGGTTCGCGTCTGCTGGGGCTAGCCCTTGGATGTAGAGAATAGTGATCTATGCATATGTATGTAAGCTTTTGGCACGTATATATAATGTGTATATGCATATCTACACGCACATCTTATGTGTCAAACATTGAAGAGAATTTGTCGAAGAAAACCCTACAAAGCTGAGAAGACTAGGAATACATTCAATTCCTTGTGCATCATTTGATTTGTAGGTAGCAACCGGTAATGATTCAGTTTGGGGGTCTAAAAAATCAAGCAAATTTGGAACTTGAACCTAATCGAATGAAACCAAAAGGAACTGTTAAAACCATTTTAAACCTAAAGTAACTCTTCAATGGGTCATCAAAGGAATTTGGTAAACGTTTTAAAAGCAGACTACCAAAGACATCATCCATATTAAACCTTTTGAAACAGGAACATTCAAGCCATGGTTTCAAACTGGGTGAAGTTTAGATCACTCAGACATTTCAAATTAAAGCAAACCATGCTGTTATCTATTTGAGCCACGGGGATCCATCGGTCTGTTAGAATGTTATATATTTACAGCCTATAAATTCTTTTTGAGGTCAAATATTGTTTTGTATGGCCCAAGCTAGTCATTTCACTGAGAAAGATAACAAACTAGAAAAGAGCTATTGCCTCTGAGCTCTAGCTATACTTATCACAGTTCCGGTGAAGAGAAAACTATGATTATGCTTGTAATTTGGCTAATACGTACTTTCTTATTTTTTGGTTGTGTGTAGGATGTCCTCTTATTTGTGATTACAGACTATTTTGCTGAAAACCTCTTTCACAGATCATACGTGTCATGATTCCAATGTTAGACTTATTTTTCTGAATTTTTCTTTCACAGATTATATTCGCACTATTCCAATGTTACATACATTACATACATTACATACATTTGGAGTTTTTTGCTGAATTTCCCTTTCACGGATCATGCTTTTCATGATTCCAATGTTACACCTATTTTGCTGAATTTCTCTTTCGCAGATTATATTGTTATTCTTCCAGTGTTACAGACATTGTGTTCTTTATATTGCGGAGCTTTTCAACAGTTTAGGTAATTGTTAAACTTCTTTTAAAATCAGGTGGTCTCGAAGAAAATGTGACCGAGTCTATTTTACACTCTGCGTTCATTCCTTTTGGGGATATCAAAGATGTAACCACTCCACTAGATAACTCTACCCAGAAGCACAGAGGCTTTGGTTTTGTGACATACATTGAGAAAGATGATGCGGCTGCTGCAATGGATAACATGCATAATGCAGAACTCTATGGGAGAGTTTTAACAGTTAATTATGCTCAACCCATCAGGATCAAAGGAGGTGAACAAGGATGGGCTTCTCAACCATGTAAGTTTTCGAATTTTCATACATCTGCTTGGTAGAAATATCACTCTATTCTATGACATTACAAAGATCATTACCACAACGCTTGCCAAAGCTCCTGTCTTTTTACGCTTTATCTTAGAAGAAGAACTCTACTCTTGTGCGTGGGAAGCTTGAATCATGAATCAACTATGCAACTTTTTATTGGACACATTTCTCCTACATTAAATTGAAACTATAAATGATTTGGCGGTAGCTAATTCTAAAATCAATTAGTGTGTGTGGTACATTGGCTGCACATAAGTAGCTAATGGAAAGAGCGTAGAAAGTATTGACATTTCTGGTACGAGTGATTAGCTGTAAATTATGAATTAAAATTACGGTTAGTTGACAATAGGCAATGAATTAGTATTAAATGAGCAACCGAGCATGGAGATTGCATGGTGGATTCTAACAACTAAATAAATTTGTGTAGTATTTCAGGGGTGTGACTTTAATTGGAGATATAGAATGATTTCAAAGAATCTCTTAGCTCTGGAAAATCTGCTACTTTTTGAGTTGAACAGTAATTCCCTATTTGTTTTAACGAATCTCATGGATTTTCCTTTGTGTTTTTGTTAGTGTGGGCTGATGCGGACACCTGGTTCGAACGCCAGCAACAAGAAGCTGAAATGCAACGGTTACAGGCTGAGCACATAGCAGCCATGAGAGCGGCAGAAGAGGAAAAAAGGAAGAATATACCAAATGATGGTATCGTTGAAAATGAAGATACTTCAGATGATCCTATGGCTAAAGCAGAGGCAGAGGCAGTTGCTGCCGGGGTCACATCATCGTGATTCTACATCAAAATAGAAGGCGTAAAAGGTTTTCTTTTTGTGTTACTGTTACACATCTTGCACAAGTTGAATTACTTGCTATACATCTTACACAAGTTGGGCAAGGATGCCTCATTAACATTTGTTCTTCTCTCAGCATGAGATTTTGGTGTCATTTGCATGATGCACTTACCAACAAGCGTGGATGTTGTGATAGAAATCGCATGCATCGCATGCAGACCTTTGGCAAAGTGTGCTGGTTGAGGAAACCGATGTTTGTATTCACTAAAACTCTCATCAAAGCTTGCCAGTTGGCGTAATGGGCTAAAATCTAAATTCATAGAATGGTCTTACCAATTTCCGTTTAAATTTATGGTTTTCTTACAAATTTCTCATGAATAGAAAGGAAACCTGCGTATTTGATCAAGACAGAGTTGCTGAAAACCAGCGATATTGTGCAAATGCTACTGTAAATGATTCAAACTGTTACAGCTGTAAACTGAGATCTATAAGATCTCTAGAAGTGGGCAGCATTGCTGCTTTTAAGAATGTAAGTCCTTGTACTCAAAAGTAAAACTGATTATCATAGAGTAACTAACTCTCCAGAGGTTAATGAGTAGGTTGTGCGATACGTTATTCCTGGTTCTAGAACTAGCAGAAATCAGAGCAAACAGCGTTCTTCATCATGTTTATTTTCTAGAGCATATTCAGGACTTATTTGTGGATAAGATTAAAAATGGATCAAATTATGGCGCCAGTAATGTACAGGATACTCGTTTACAAAACAATCTCTAAATATTGTATTGCTCGACCTTCAGTTCCTAAAACTTGGGCCTCCAAAACCCAAACAGTGTTAATGGCCATTTGGCTTCTCGAGATACAAATACTGAAATGAAAAAAAAAAACACTTTCATTAGCCATCAAGACATATGTAAAATCATATATTTTGACTGCCTTTTAAATAAGAATACCTCAAATGACTTTCCATTTTGCTCGAAATCCAACATACTCAAAGCAACCTCACAGCTTTGAGCTACGATAGGTTCAACATCACTCTGGAGTTGTCGCAAGAGGGTAAGGCTTTCACTATCTGCAAAAAGTAAACAATATACTGTCCGTTTCTCCAAATGAAAAAGTTTAACATGAGATTAGCATGAAGAGACCAAGAAGATCATTTCATTGCTAATGGCGGCTGGAACAAATTTGATTCATGATCATTTCAGGGCACGTACATAAGGATTTAGATTTTTTATTCCCCTGAAATCAGTTCTCACCTGCGATTGAACCTAGTGCTTCAGCTGCTTCATGTCGAACCATTGGATGTTCATTAACGTTCTTTAGAGTAGATGTAAGTGCACTAGTTGCTTCTTTATCTTGAAGTTGTCCTAATACATACGCTACCTGAAGTAATGAAACGAAAAGGCTTACTTGCCGATAAAAGAATCTATAGGAACAAAATGATCTAAAAACAATTGATATAAATGATATTTGAATAAAATAGTGAGTGATAAAAGTACGTGTGAATGTAAATTAACATAGTATAAACAAACCCAATTATTACTACACAAACTGAAGACTTGAAGCTAGATTCCTTCAGCTCACTGAGACTCTACCTAAATTTGCTAATTGGATTTTTTGCAGTATCTTTTGGACAGAAAACTTTTCTATAGATTATAGGGTTACCAGAACAACCTTCATTAAGAATTATCCTTCAAACTCCCCATAACAATGACATTACAAAGCAAGAAAAACACTAGTTTAAAAAAGGTATTGACAAAGCATTAACAAACATGGGCATACATAAGAGCACCCAAATCTTGAGCTATATATTGTCAAAGACTCTTGAGTACTATGTAGTGGATAACACACCCTCTACATTGAAGGAAATACACACAAAGCAAGGATCATATCCAACATGCAAAATTGCCTTAATTTACCTCGTGTTTTAAAAGTGCACTTTGGCATTCCAATGCACTGATGATAGCTCTAATAGCTTCTCTTCCTCCACGATTTCTTAGTGAAAACAAAGCAGCATAGCGTCCATACATTTCCTCTTTCTCATCAAGTAGGGTTTTCCTTCAAAGTGAACAATGAATAAGCACAGAAGACTTGAATAAATTATACCCATGTTAGCAAGGACTATAGAGCAATACCTCAAATCCGAGACTGATGTGCTTACTGGTGCAGGCATAGCTGGGTCTACTGTGAAAAATCGTGACCCTTGTTCTTCATTAGATTCCTGCACTTGCTCCAGTCTCTTTAGAGCTAATGCACAAGTCTCTCTCACCTCCTGAGCCGGATCTACCTCTAATGCTCTCTTTAGAACATCCACACAACCTGCCTGTCCAATTGCACCAAGAGCTTCTGCAGCCTGTATAACATACACATCATCAGTTCACATTGCTTTTCGAGACCAATATCTTTGAACTAAACTTCAATGTCATGAGTAAAGAGGTTTTGTAGCTTGTAGAGTTTACACATGTTTACATGGGTTTGGATTCAGAAAGCTTTGAAGCAAATTTGGATGCGATAAATTAAGAAACCAAATAGCAGAAATAAATTAACATCTCATTACAAATTGATGGAAATAGCAACTCTTGAGATCTCACAGAATCAGCAACATCACCTCATGTCGAACAATAGGATGATATGCAGTTATGCTCTCCAGAATATGCTTCAATGCTGGAACAGCGTCAATGTCTTGCATTTGCCCAAGAGCAAAAGCAGCTTCATGTGCCAATAAGTTTGATGGGTCCCTTGTAGCTGCAGTAAGAAAAAAATAGTTACATGGTACTTTATGAAGGCACAGAAATAGGGATAGATTTCATCCATACCTACAATACTTTATGCATTTACTAGATGATGTCTAATAGGAGTTTCCTAACACTTCTGTTGAGATTGAAAATTAGCTTTAATATACCACGTATCTCATTCCTAACTACTGAAAATTATGCACAGATTCCTTGGTCTAGTCTAATAGGAGCTTTCTAAATAATCTCTTAAGATTGGAAAAACTCAATGAATTCCTCAGCAACACACAGCCAAATAATGCTGTAGGAATGGAAAAAGGCACGGATATAAAGATCAAATTTCTTCTTTTCTGTTAGTGAAACTTGTGCATCGAATCGAGGCTACAGGGTTAAAAGCAATATATTTTGAGGTTTTGATTGCACAATAGCTTTTTCTTCTCAACTTATGAGTACATCATCAATTACTGACAAACGTATGAGAATATAAATCAGGTATCCAACCTCCTATAAATCAACAGCTAAGTTTCACGGAACTATGTAGCTGAACCTATCTATCCTAGGCTACAAGCTTGCCTTCATGATGACGATTCAATCAATTTCCCAGTTAAAATTTTCAATCGTGTTCCCCATCATAGGGATGCCTCTCGAGGAGATTTATTCCTCAGAACAGCTTCTGAATCGTGTAAAAGCAGCAAATACCGAGAGAGAGAGAGAGAGAGAGGGAGAGGGAGAGAGAGGGAGATGGAGACTCACCCGAAATTAAGGCTTCACGGGGAGCTTGGCCTTTCAAGTTCCGTAGAGAGAAGAGCGCACGAAACCGATCCGAAATGCGCAGCTGGGGATCGAGCAACTGCTCCACTAAGAACTGCTCCGAAACGGCTGGTGTACAGGGGCGATGGTGGTGCTCCATTCCTCGTCGCGAGGGAGAGGCAAGCAGAAAATCGCAGAGAAGCAGAAGGAGAGGATTCGAACCAGTGACTGGTGTATGTATGTGGGGGCATGTATGTATGCATGCATGTGCATTCGCCGCAGACACACGCACACATGCATGCATGTGCATTCGCCGCAGATACATGCACACATGCATGCATGCATACATACGGACACATACATACGCACCCACCACATACATACACACATGCATGCATGCATACACACATACATACGCACCCACCATATACAGACACTCATGCATGCATGCATGCACACATACATACGGACACATACATACGCACCCACCATGCATGCATGCATACATACGGACACATACATACGCACCCACCACATACAGACACACATGCATGCATGCATACATAATACGGACACATACATACGCACCCACCGCATACAGACACACGTGCATGCATGCATACATACATACGGACACATGCATACGGACCAACCACATACATACACACGTGCATGCATGCATACATACATACGGACACTTACATACGCACCCACCACATACATACACACATGCATGCATGCGTACATACATACGGTCACATACATACACACCCACCACATGCATGCATGCATGCATGCTTGCATACATACATACGGACACATACATACGCACTCACCACATACATACATGCCTGCCTGCCTGCCTGCATACATACGGACACATACATACATGCACGCACGCACACATACATGCATGCATGCATGCTCGCACGCATACATACATGCACACACACATACATACATACGTGAATGATGTACCATGGGCGAATGGGATGATGCATCATCCCATTTGAATGGTCGATGGTGCATTTGCTATGTCAAGTAGGCGACTGCGATATATATACATGCATGCGTACGATTAGCCAATCCCTGCATACATTCATGCATACATACTGTCGTACGTGTGGGGCATGTCACTGTGATGTAGCTACTGGAATGGATTCCAGCTCAAGCGTGTGTACACGCTAACTACATCGAGATGATATATCCATGAACTGTCAGATGTGGAGACTGGCTCCACAGTAGGAAATAGCGTCGTTGATCATTGGATCAACAACACATCAAGGTCAGGCAATGATGATGATGATGATGATGATGATGATGGCGGCGACAGTGCTGGGGTAAGTACAAGTTAACATGGAAACGGATCACTTGCATGTCATGCTATAGCTTCGTCCTATACATACATACATACATACATACATAGCCTATGTATGTTTATATGTTATGCATGAGAAACCATGGTCAGAGACTCGTGATGCACTGCCATGCTTCACACATACATCTCACAGTTAGAGGAAGGCGGTCGAAGAAGGGACAATGCAAATGTTCGCGTCGATATATTATCAGAATCGATGAGGAATTGTGTCAATATATGACGAGCATGATAGATGATCACGAGTGTTCACGTCATTACATCATGATCATAATTGATCAAGAATATTCATGTCGATAAACAGCCAGAGTCAATCGGTAATATTCACATTCACAGATGACCAGAATTGATTGGGATATCAATCATGTCACAAATCTATATAGGGTGAGAATCGATCAGGATCAATTGCATGCATATATCACGACTGGAATCGATCATGAATCACGTTCATATTACAGAAACGATCGGGAATCACGTCGACATTATAGCATTGGTCAAAACCGATCGCAAGCCACATCGACGTGCGATCATTAATGCGTTTAACTAAAGTACCATCTTGCTCATCATCGATCGGTGCCGATTCTAACCGGGATCCCGATGCGGAAATTGTGTGATTTCAGAGTGTCGAACAACCTCAACTCTTTCTGTTTGCAAAACCGCGAATGGGATTCCATAGATGGACTAACCTAAACCCTTAAACCCCTAAACTCTAAACCCCCTAAACCCCTGAAACCCTAAACCCTAAACCCTAAAAGTAAACCCTAAACCCTAAACCCTAAACCTAAACCCTAAACCTAAACCCTAAACCCTAAACCTGGATTCAAGAATACGAGAAACGCTGAAAGGGGGGTATTTTGTGTAAATACGGAAAGTTTAAGACCAGTAGTCATTTCTTTCTCCATCTCTGCAGGAAGAAAAATGGCAGAAGAGAAGAACAAAAGCTCGGCTCCTGCGAGCTATGGCGAGCGCCGCCAAGAAAGCCCGACGAGCTTCTGGACGAGATTCCTCCTCTCCTTCCGCGCCCGTCCGGAAGCCTTCTCCTCGTCCTGATTCTGCTCCTGCTCCTGTTCCGGTTCATGTTGATGTTGCTGTTGCTGCTGCTGCTGCCGCTCTTGCTCCTCCTCCTTCCGCGGATGAATCAGGCGAAGATGATTCTCTCCTCCGATGCCTCTCCGACGACTGCCTGCTGCACGTCCTGCGCTTCCTGCGCACCCGCTTCTTGCTTTCTTCGGCTTCTCTCGTCTGCCGGCGCTGGAGACGCCTCTCCTCGTCGCATCTGGTACCTTTTTCGCTCCTCTCTTGCTTCTCTTCTTACTGTGCGCAGCTCTTTATGCTCTTTTTGACTCAGTGGTGGTGAAAATGAGACCCCCCCTCCGAATCTCCGTTTGATCCGCGACAAAATCGTGATAAATCTAGAAACTTGAGGC
>JBBBWG010000326.1:20183-35589 GCA_037176905.1 Azolla pinnata
CATTTAAAATTCTTGGAAGTTTCTCTTCATAGTTGAAAATTATGTGGTAATTTTGTCAAATTAACAATTACAGTTCAAGAATCTTATGTGTGCCACCTTTCTTGATTTGTCTGAATCCATAAGATCACTTTCCTACAATGAGTGCATCTGTAATTTGTCTGAATCCATAAGGTCACTTTCCTACAGTGAGTTCATGCTATATTTTGGTGAAAACAAGGTTAATTTAGCAGTGTGCGTAAAGAAAAGCTAAAGACACTAAGAGAGAGTTTAGGGCACATCCTGTGTTTTACTCTTATCATTGTGACAGAGACTGAATTAGCAATTTTGTTTTGTGAATTGTATGACAGTTGCATGGGACAAGTTTGGCAGTCTTGGCAGTTGCCCGGTCATTACATAAGTCAGCCAAATCTGACTTTTCAAAGCTCACCGCCAAGTTCCCCTTTTTACGTATTTTAAGTGGCACATCTGGCCTTCCATGGGATGGGTTTTTTCATGCATATTCTCTTGATGAAATGGTGCCCTACCTTCGAACTACCAAAGAGAAGTGACGGTATAAGAGTATTGTAAATTGTGTATACTCATCTCATTCATTAATCAACAGGAAGGAGTACATTGGTTTATGTATATGTTTGGGTTTTAGATTTGAAATCTAGAATTCCAGCAGGATACGGCCCTATCGTCTAATTCTTTAACTTGTAGATGCTGAGAATTTATACAACCTGGACGGGGTTATTCCATTTTTGTGAATATTTGCAAGTATAATATGGGACGCAGAATGTGCTGAAGCCCATTTCATTTCATGAGCTTCTTCATAACTGCTCCCTCCCTCCACCTCCAACCTCGAGTCTTGTCATATGGATTTGGATTGGAGCAAATCTACAGCGAAGGGCTAATCTCTGTTGGAAGTATATTTCAGCCCTGGTTTGTGAAATTATTTAGTAGAAATTCATTCGATTACGCTATTGTCTATTTTAGCATATTATGCTTGTGCTGTGATTCAACGGAAAAGCAGCATTAAAAGAAAGTGCTACGGTTGCTTAACTGGTTCCAGTATACAGAAGTGTTGATTTATCGGCAACATTCATAAGACCTCAAAACCATAGCGCAAGTTTGGTTGGCTCTTTCATGGACAGTAACCGGAGGTGTCGTAGAAAATTGGTTTGTGTGGTTAATGCATTCACTTTTAGACTGCTTGATTACATACCCAACATGCATTTGAGCGGCACGATATGCTTCTCTCTGATGATGACAAGATGTGTTTCTCTGTTTGTTGTGCGAAGTGTAAGATGATATGGTATGCCATACTGGAAGAAGATTTAGTTCTGCGCAGCTGATTGTGGATGAAGTCCGAATAGTGAGTGCATAATCTGAGATGGGCATTCATTATTCCATTCATGGTTTTTGCTTGAATCTGATCCAGCGTTGAATCTGATGGCTGCAAAATACAGTTACTTAACAGATCCGGGTACACTCTGTGTGCCAATTCCCTGCAATTTGAGCAGCAGTAAAGAGGAGAATGGTTGTGGGCAGTATAGCTCGGCGAGAAGGGGAAGCCGGATCCAAATCCTGCTCCATCACACAATCCCTACCATTTCAATTTCGATTCTCTTCCTTCTCTCTTCTTCATGCATCAACCGCTCTTCTGACAAGTCCACAGCTGATTGCTGCGCTTCCAGCTGATGATACTGGGCAAGTCCACACCATTCCTGGAGTATCAATCGGAAGGGGACCACAATCCTGACTGATATCTGATCTCCTCCATCTCTTTCCTACGTGATTTTGGTTGCTGAAAGCTCCACGCTTCCGAGAAAGTCGAGCTGGAATGAAGCCTCTCCCTCCACTGTTGCAGCCCTGCAGGAAACAGAGATCATCATCTATGAAACTCTTTATTGTTGGTGAGAACCAATGATTTCCTAGGGCTCCTTTGCAGTATAGGGAGCTTGGAAGGCCAAAAATTGGCGATCGAGCATTCACCCGGAAGTAGGGATGAAGAGGCAAGAACGCACAGGATTGTGTGTTCGAATCATAGGGTGTTAGCACAGCAAGCCAGTCACCAGAAGATCATCGGCAAGCTGCCATAATCATCCCTCGCCTAAGGACGGCTATGAAGACGAAGGTGTGAAGGCCTCCTCCTTCTTATAGTCTCTGCAGACTGTGCCCTTCTCATGTGGGATATCTATCAGATCTGTCTATCTATCTATCTCCTTCTTACTTTCTTTCTTTTCTTTCAATATCTTTTGATGCTTTTGATGTTTTTTGAGGGTTCTAGGGTTTTAGGGTTTTAGGGTTTTAGGGTTTTTGGCCAAGCAACATGAAAGCCGTGGAGTGGGGATTTAGGGTTCTAGGGTTTCTGGTCAAGCAACCATGCAAGGAGTGGAGTGGGGATTTAGGGTCTTAGGGTTTCTGGTCAAGCAACATGCAAGCAGTGAAGCAGGGGGTCTCGGGTTTTAGGGCTTCTGGTCTAGCAACATGCAAGGAGTGGAGTGGGGGTTTAGGGTTTTAGGGTTTCGGGTCAAGCAACATGCAAACAATGAAGCAGGGGGTCTAGGGTTTTAGGGTTTTTGGTCAAGCAACATGCAAGCAGTGAAGGAGGGGGTCTAGGGTTTTAGGGTTCCGGGTCAAGCAACATGCAAGCAGTGAAGCAAGGGGTCAAGGATTTTAGGGTTTTTGGTCAAGCAACATGCAAGCAGTGAAGCAGGGGGGTGTAGGGTTTTAGGGTTTTTGGTCAAGCAACATGCAAGCAGTGAAGCAGGGGGGTGGAGGGTTTTAGGGTTTCTGGTCAAGCAACATGCAAGCAGTGAAGAGGGGGGTCTAGGGTTTTAGGGTTTCTGGTCAAGCAACATGCAAGCAGTGAAGCAAAGGGGTCCAGGGTTTTAGGGTTTCTGGTCAAGCAACATGCAAGCAGTGAAGCAAAGGGGTCTACGGTTTAAGGGTTTCCGGTCAAGCAACACGCAATGAGTGAAGCAGGGGGTTCAGGGGTTCAGGGTTTTTGGTCAAGCAACATGCAAGGAGTGGAGTGGGAGTTTAGGGTTCCTGGTCAAGCAACATGCAAACAGTGAAGCAGTGGGTTTAGGGTTTTAGGGTTTCCGGAAGGAACATGCAATGAGTGAAGCAGGGGTTTAGGGTTTCAGGGTTTCTGGTCAAGCAACACGCAACGAGTGAAGCGCGGGGGTTTAAGGTTTGGGGTTTAGGATCACCGATGCAAACCATGCATGCTGATAGCGATTGTCTGCCGTTTGCGTAAATGTGCGTACAGTAACAGATGGATCCGACGTTGTTTTGTGCTGATCGATTACTGGTGGGAACTGTCGGGCTCGTCTTCTTGCTTCTGCTAAATTCTACCTGTTCTCCTTCTCGGCCTTCCCCATCAGCGAGTTTCAGGATGGAATGGTTCAGTAATGATGGAGAGAACAAAATCCCCTCGATATATATAACATACGTTAGCTCATGCATACCTAGCACTTGGCTTCTGACTTTATTGGAGCGCCTTAATGGAGCCCAAGTATTTGATAAAGCTGGACATTGGAGGTGCTGCAATCTTGTTCAGATACGTTTCCAAGAAATGATTAGAACATTGCTCTCTGTACCCGATATGGACACTTCAAGTATATTATTATCACTTTTGGTCTCACAAATGCACAAACCATTTTTCATCACATGGCAAATGATATTTTTTCTTAGGATTTCTTGGATATATCACTCCATAGTGTATTTGGAGAACATCTTAATGTACTCAACTATATTGTTAAAAAACCCGTATTTTATAAATAAAACACATTTTAGAATACTCAGACGTATTTTACACGTATTAAACGTTTTTGAGCTGTCTTTTTTTTTGTTCAGATTTATAAATATAAAAAATAATTCTTAATAGGACTATTAGTTTGACTTGAAAGTGAATATTATTCATTTTTTGAGATTAAAATTTTTAAATTTTCTTTTTCTATAATTTAAGATTTATAATTTATTATTGTCGAGAAATGAAATATCAAAAAGTTTTGTGAGCAGTTTAGATCAATGAAAATTTGTATAATTATTTAGCGTGTTTAATCCGTATTTTATACATTTAACCCATATTCTACATATTTAAACTCGTATTTAGCCCATATTCAATGCATTTAACGTATTTAACATAAAATATATATTCTATGCTTTTATAAAAAATTTATTAACTATGCTTAAAATACGTAGCATACGTACTGTGTGCATTCGATATGCAACATATGTAACAACATTGGTACTCAAAACCCAAGAAGTGCACAACATGCATGTCTATCACGGCTTACAACGATTGTGGGAACATGGGCTTTATGCTAAGCTTAAGACGATTTCCACAATTCGTTTCGATGTTTTGGAAGCACTTGTTGGAGTCTCTTGGAGTCTTTGTAAGTTGTCATCTAATTCTCATCCTCAAATTGATCATTAGACCAAGTGCACCAGACTAAACTTTAAGATAGTTCTTTGTTCTTTTATCAATTATCACTAAGATGATTGGGTTGATGTTTTTTATTCTCATACAACAACTTATTCCACTCTTGGTCAGGACCTTCTTCGTTCTTCGCAAACATGGGGCATCATCATTGTTAGTCAATGATCAAATGCTCAAATGCTCAAATTATTTTCAATGTGACTTTGATGTTCAGATAGTTGAAACCATAGCATTAAGACAAATGATTGGAGACTGTAGCAATGGCCGAATCGAAGGATGTTGGCGACAACTGGTATGTTTTTCTTTCTTTCCTGCTTCTTTTGAGTTCAACAATATGTACATCTTATACATCGAATTCGGTAATTCTATTCTATCTATAGACAAGCAAAACTGATCTCTTACTGACCTCTGCAAGTGACAAAAATCAAGATCTACAGCAACAGTCGAATCGAAGGATTTAACGACGATGAGTAATCTCTGTTTTTTTTTTCGGTCGAGTCTCATCATATACATCGATTCCGAAGTAATTTTATTCGATTCATAGATGAAATTACCGGAAATTCGATCTCCTACCAATCTCCGTCCATTGAGCAGTCGAATCGAAGGATTTACAGTCGCGATTAATTAATCTCTTTTCAATCTTTTCTTCCAGTTGAGCCGGTCGCGTCGTATTGCGCATCGAATTCGGAGCGATTCGATTCGATTCCCACAGACGAAACTGCGGCGGAAAATCGAATCGAATCGGATCGGATCGAATCATCGACAGAAGAATCATCGAATCATCGACAGAAGAATCATCGAAGATTCATACAGAAATTTCGATTCAGACTTCAAAATGTTATGGAGAATTAAAAAAAAAGAAGGTTGTGGCCGGGTTTCGAACTTGGGTTCATTGGAACTCCACAAGAGTTATCTTCCAATATATGAAGAAGAAGAAAAAAGAGAAGAAGAAGCTTTCCCTGTTTTCTGGCTATGGCGGAACAGAAGCAGATCCTCTGAGAAACCCTAACCCTAACCCTAACCCTAATCCTCCTCCTCCTCTCTCTCTCTCTCTGCGCTTCCATGGAGTCCATGGCTTCTTCCCGCAGAGACTCCTCACCCTCCCTTCTCCGAAGCTCCTCCATCAAGGACCTGGAGCCGAACAACCTCCACCTTCTCATCGATCGTCTCTCCGAAGCAGCAGCAGCAGCGACTTCTGCTACTGCTACTGCTACCGCGGCGGGAGCTGCGGAAGAGCTGAAGAATGGAAGGATTCCGCAGAGGTTCCGCATCTCCCTCTACAGCGACCTCGCGAAGCTCCACCGAAAGGCCATCGTTCCGTTCATTCCGCGCATAATGGCGTCCATCATTCGCTTCTTCTCCCCCGATTGCAGTCCATCGTCCTCTTCTTCCTCGCCGCATCGTCATCATCATCATCATCATCATCATCAGCAGCAGCAGCAGCAGCAACTTCTGCTTCTCTACGAGGCATCCGCGAAGGTGGTCTCTTCCATAGCCAGGTACACCATCGATCCCACCAGCTCTGCTTCTTACAACAAAGAGATCTTGGATAGCCTGTGCGCCCCGTTGCTCTCTTCTCTCGTGAATCGGAAAGAGGAGAGAGAGGGCGCAGCTCTCTGTTTGCAGTCGATTGTAGAGTCGGAGAAGTGGAAGTACTCGGATCCAGCTCTTCATCGCCTGCTTTGCGACTGCATCGATTCTGTGCTTCGGAGTGTATATAGCTCCGGAGCCCAACCTGCCTCTTGTCTGAGTGGCTCCGACACCTGCAGCTCAGATGAAGGCCATGGTGCAAACCGTCCTCAAGCTGATGATGATGATGATGATGATGATGCACTGTGCGTGTCTCCCAGTGTAAATGGAGCCAAATCTAATGCCTTAGGCTCTACTAGTCTTCGTGTGGCTGGGATCTCTACTTCACCTCTCCATCCAGCTTTGGCTCTTGATGCGAACCACACGGAATTGGGCGCAAATGCTCAGCTGAACAGCAACCACACAGCCTCGAATTCCGGTGTAAATGAAACCCAGCTTGCTTCGCTTTACGATTTTGCGAATAGCTCCGGATTGGCGTTAGGGCTTGGTTGGGAGGACATCAAGATGGCATTAGATCATGATGTGAATCGAACCCAACTCGACACAACAGCCGTGGATCATGGTGGGAATGGAAATCAATCAGTTTCACCTCTTGATGTGCATGGACCTAAAGATGCTTCTCATCCTTGTATGGCCAGGCTCTCTACTTCACCTCTCCCTTCTTCGGCTTCAGTGCTTGTTGCGAATGCTTGTAAATGGAGCCCAAAGGCTCGCTTGAATGGCAATTGCATAACATCAGCTTTCAGTGTAAATGAAACTCGAATGGCTTCAACTTCCGGTTGTGCAAATCTCCCTCCGCCAACATTAGGGATTGGCTTGAAGGACGCCCTAATACCATCAGATTTTGGTATAAATCGAACCCAATCTGGTACATCAGCTTTGGAAATCGGTGGCGTGAATGGAACCCAATCAGTTTCTCCGCGCAGTGTAAATGGCACCTTATCATGTTTGTGCATGAGTGAGAATGGCCCCGAACCTGTTGCTATTCTACACCTAATCAAATCAGTGATCAAATTCTGCTCTGAGGTCGCACGATCCCATGCCCTGGAATGGTTCAAACTTGGGTTAAGCCATCTTGAAAGGAAGAAGAAAGGGAGCTCATGGCATCACCGTGTGGCTTCAGCACAGCTCATCTCTATCATACTCAAAACCTATAACCTACTGGAATCGGACCTAGACTTGAACAAAGTAAAGGATGTTATTCAAGCTTGCCAGGTGCACGATCATCTACCTGTTGTTCGTGCTGCATTGGCTGAGGCATTAGAAGCATTAATTGGATGTGGACAAAGCCCCTGTGAAACAGCCCTTTCTAATGCTTCTTCGTCACCCAAAGGCTTTGCTCCGGTGTCTATTGCATCATTGTCATTGCACAATAATGTAGATCGATCTCCGTCATTGAGAATGGAGAATTACACTAAAGAGGTGAAAAGTTTACCCTTCTATAACAGCAGTGCAAGCCTGAGCTTCTCTAGTGCAAAACCTACTTCAACTCCAGAATGGGATTCACACCAAGTTCTAAACTCTCAAATACCTCAAGCTGTAGATTTGTCGAAGAATGCTTTGAGGTCAGGCTCATTGGGGAGTGAGAAAGATTTCACAGGCTTGGGTTTCCATAAGGAAGAAGAAAGCGATGGTTCATCTTATAGAGGGAGGCCACAATGTGATGAGAGCAAATCTGAATCGACATTGTTTCACAAGGAAGGGGATATGAGTAATGATTTGAGTTGGAGATTGTCAAGGCAAGTAGATGACGCCTTATGCAATGGTTGCAGTGATCTTCTTTTGACACCAGATGGGAAAATGGAGGAGCGCTTCGAGGATTCAGGAGACGTGAAGGTATGTGCAAGCAAATAACGAACCCTGTAATAAAATGCACTTTACCGTTAAGTTGATAATAGCAGATCAATTCAAGGTGGGTTGAATTCATACTAACTCTTGCTTCTACACATTTACGAACCCCTAGAATGCTGATATGAAGCCCCGGCTCTGCGTGGAAGATTTCGTGTTTGCTACCCCGAGGAGGATCTTGCACTCGCTGCAATCCGACGGAGACATTATAGAAGTGGAAGCAATGCAATCTGATAACAGAAGGTTGAAGCGGTCTGAATCTTCGGTTGTCATGGAGGGCAATCACCAAGGATGCCCTAGCTCAAGTTGTTGCACATCTGAGGAAATGAACTTGAGCCAGCAGATTAAGGAACAGAAATACCGTCGCAGGAGAGCACCTAAATCTCGGGCAATGAGCAGCAAATGCTCCTGTGAAGATAATGCAAAGCTGGTTAGGGATACTGATGGAGTTCACAAGGCTACGGAGTTGTTGGAAAGGTGCCTTTCTGTTCTCGACAGTCGAACTGGTGAGCATGTTGGTCAGTTGTCACGAGATCTCAAAACCAGTGAGCTTGAGCTTCTAGACAAGGGCACGAAACTTTCGAGCTCAGGCTCAGGTCCTATCCAATCAAAGATGGAGAAGCTGAGATCTAGGCATAATCTCGAATGTTTCCTATGTGTAACTTTTGCATTAAGCGCTGTACTTATTGCGCTAATCTTCTTTCAGAGAATGGATTCGTCTCGAGAGCTACATGTGCTTGTACCCACGTGAACCAAAAAGACTCCGATTATCGGTGCATTCTTTGTAAACTATGCACATCAACTAACTCGAGTTTTTTTTTCTCTGTTGTATGATCTTCATTTCAAACTAGTGCTTATGATTGTGGTTTTTGTTCTCTCTTTCATCTTGGCTCTTCCATTTTCTATCTTTGAGATTATTGTGGCTAATGTTTGAGACTAAGTTAACCTACACACTAAATTTAGCTAACGAGAGGTTTTATGTAGTATCTTACTGTAGGAGTGTAATTTGTCCTCGGGGCACTGATTAAAAGCGTGAACATACTAGAGTCCAAATTTTGAGAAAGACATTTGTTGCGATACTTTCCTTAATGCAAAAACTTGATCAGTTTACTTGCTGATAATCAGATGGATTAGGATGCAATACTTTAATTCTTACAAGATTCTCTAATTACATCATGAAAAGATGTTTCGGATGGATTCAGATGCAATGCTTTAATTCTTAACAGATTCTCTAATTACACCATAAAAAGATGTTCTGGCGGTACAATACGTTTTCAGAACAGAAAGAAACTGCCCTCTCAGCATGACAAAACACAAATTGACAAATTTGCGTATGAATATGGGTTCGAAGTACAGGTGCCGATTTCCAGCTTGATCTAACATATACAATCTCTCCCGATGGGAGAAACAAATATTTAGACGGCTGTAGTCGAGCCATAGCTAGATACATACATAGCCTCTGCTTTCAGACTATCGATTTTCAGTCTTAAAAATCTTCATCTCGCATGAGCATAAGCTTTGGCATTTCATTGGTATACACCAGAACTTTGCATACATTTCATCAAGTTGAAGCTCTGCTGCTCTCGCTTAAGGCGGGAGATCGGAAGGGATAGAAAACAAATGTTGTCAGAAGCAACCAGGAGACTTCAACTTGCCCAATAAATCAGAGGATGGTGAGCTCCCCCAATAAATCATGGTAGACCTTGCCACTTTTATTTTGCAGCTAGATGCATCCCAGGATGAATTTTTCACACTATCAAACAAAATCCGAAACGCACGCCTTTCTAACTCCGAGCTTGTCTTTTGCCCTCAAGAGCTGAGCCTTCTTCCAGCATATCTGCCGCTTCCTTCTCCATGTTTAGCTTTGTCAGAGCAACTGATTGCAAATAGAAGGCAATGGGCCACTCAGGGCTAACATACTGAGCTTGCATTGCATCTCTAAGGCCTGGATTCGGTTGATCAGTGAGAAGATAGGACAGGCTCCGCCTTGCAAACACAGTTGGTGAGACCATAGCACCTCCTGTTATGAACTGCATTCCCATCATCAAGTCATATACAGCTCCACTCCACTCATCACCTCAGCAGATTGTGATGCCATGAAACTAGACTTGTCAAGAAGAAGCTTACCTCCGTGTATCGTTGAATTGCTACTCCAAATTTCTTTTCAGTGAAAGCTAGATCACCTTTTCTTCGTGCATCCAGCATGTCTTGCATTTGCTTTGTCCACATTTGGAATGAGAGCTGAGATGCACGTAGAAGTATCAGTACTCTACCTATACTTTGCTAAGAAAGGAACAATTTGGGCAACTAGGCTTATGTGGATAAGATTGATCATTTCTATATTGCCAAACTATTCACTTTTGGTAATTCACATATGTGGAACATCATGAAGTGCACATGGTACACAGGAAAAGAGAGCACTCGTTCTTATAGGAAAGGCATGTAAGGAATACCCCAATTGGAAAATAATTGCCTTTGTACAAATTATTACCATTAATATTCACCGCACTATTGAATTCAGACATACAAACTTGAGGAAAACAATTCAAGTCTTGTGCAATGGGTTCTTGATGCATTACACAACACCTTTTCTACTGTTTTTGAGATCAGTGTATTGATAAATTAGCCTTAGAACATTCACAAATTGCCACCATTTTACACAGCATGGTGCAGTTGCCATTGAACAGGAAACGCCAAGTAATGAATGCACTACTCAATGCTTGACCGAGTTTTTGGCATACCTCATTGTCTCCACCATCATCTTTGTAGTTAAGCTTCACCAAGTAATCGTGGAGAGCTGTAAGATCCATTTTGGAACATGCATCCTTTAAGACAGAAGGACGATGAGCCAGTGGTAAAGTCTCAGGTAGCAGCTCCTTCTGTATACCTAGCATCACATATGAGGGTACCTGCAACATCACAATTACGTCACCAGGAATAATGGCTTGTTTCTACTTAAAATATAATGTGGACCACTACACGTTCCATAGAGATTGTCAACATGGCATATTGAACATGCTGTGGATTGTATACGGATGTTTATATGGTATAACTATTAGTAGGAAGGGTCTAGATTTACGGCTAGGGTTTAGCATTTGAGAAGAGATTTAAATAATTGAGTAAGACCGGGAAATACTGGAGGCCTCTTCCTTGGAGTTATATATTATGGTCAATCAATCTTTTCCAAGCACAAGGAAAACGAATAATAACACTCATAACACACAGTATCATGAGATTAGCACCTACTTCATTCCTCCTTTGGAGGGGTACCAGAGCAGCAACAAGTGCCCTGACACTTGGCCGCTCGCGTGGCTCGTATTGTAAACACCGTGAGGCCAAGCGTATAACCTCCATCCCATCATCGATTGTGAATTGCCCTTCTAAGTGCGAATCCATCAATGTCAACATGTTTCTCCCTTTTATTAGGTCCAAAGCCTTAACAGAATAACATCTAAAGTGAACATCAGATTGCAATACATCTTTCCGAAAACATCAATGTTTGCTATAATTACTGGAATATTAGAATATCCATGGCATACATGGCTGGGAGGTATGTGCTTTCCGCTTAGTAAGTCTAATAGAACTGTACCAAAGCTGAAGATGACACTCTCGGGTGTAACTCTTCCTGACAAAAGAAAAAGAGAACACAACGTCTTATTCAGTATCCTCTGTATGAAACTGTTGATCCAATAGCTATACTTATTCCAAGAGAACTGAAAGGCAGATCACATGATAGCTAGCAGCATGTATGGTTGCAATAAAAGGAAAGATGTTCAGATGCATGCAAACATCCATGCATTAAAATAATACAGGACAGAAAGGAAAACAAAGATCATTTCAATGAAGATTACAAAGAATATTAATGCAACACTAATTTGACACAAGCCAAACATTTGTTTTAATACAATAATGTTTTTGCTTACCTGTTCGAAGAAATTCTGGTGGCGTGTATGCTAAATTTGTGCTGTAGCTTCTTCCATCCCGGCTATTCTTCATTAGACCGAAGCATGAAAGTCTCGGATTTCCGTCCTAAATTTCACAAACCATATCAAACAAATGGAGATATAAAAGTAAGAGTCTGGCAGAGAAACAGCAATAGAGTTACCTGATCAAATAAGACACGATATGCATTAAGATCGTGATATAGTGGACGACCATTATTACTGCAGTGTTCCAAGGCTTGTGCGATATAATAAGCCACTCTCACACGCATGGCCCATTCCATCGGGTGCTGATCCCCTGAACGTTTCAAATTGTTAATTAGAACCATTTGTGGTGCTTAGACCGGGGAAGTTCCATTAATACACCATTGACATAGACATGCATAGATACTTACACGCATACACACATAAATACACATCCATAGGTACATATGTGCAGATGTACAATATGTTACTTAGACATGCACATGCATGTACACAAGCTCTAAAATACATATACACATGCATGTAAAGGCATGTGTATATTTATTTATACAATATCACAATATCTCATTGTGCTAACAAATAAAACATTAACATCGCAAAATGAGATGGGCATATAAATTATGAAGAGTAAACTACATCACCACCAAGGTACCTTCATAGATTTAAAAGATTTTCTTTTAGAGGGAACGATAAGCGGACACAAGCTCAGAAGTCAGTTAACATCTCCAGAAGAAAACAACTGCAGTTGAGCACACACAAAGGAATGTGCCAAGTATTTTTTGAGATTAATTTAGTTTCTAACGCCATACAGTGGAAGAGGTGTCTGGTAAGGGTCTCATTTGGCATATATTCAGCAACTAGGTAACGCTCATCTCCCTCTGAGCAGCAACCAATAAGATTCACAACTTTATTGAATCGTACCTGACCTACACCCCAAGCTTCCTCCTGTAAAAAATAGTCAGTTACAAATATCATTCAATCGGGGCTACTTCCATTACAACAAGCTCTTTAATCCACCTAATCACGGAATGCCCTCAAAACATGCGAATAGTGTTTACTTAGGAATGCAGTATTGCAACGCACTCAAACGTGCACTATACATTGAGAATAGAGATTGTTTGTGATTGGACTATCTAATGCAAGGTTCATTTTGCATGATTTCTATGGAACAATCTCTGATAACAATTAATGGTCAGTTTTGATTCATCACGTTCCATCTATAAATTTGGCAAAAAGAGTAAGATTCATATTGATCAAGAAAACTAGCTACTGTATTGACCATCATAGCTCTTGCATTATTGTCAGGCTGTGAGAGATTAGTCCTCCAATGGATTCTTTGAGTTGTAATCATAGATCAATGATAAACTGTTGTTTTTTTAGTGATTCCTTGTTTCGCAGCCATCTTTGAGTTGTAATCGCAGATCAACGATACATCAGTTGTTTTAGTATTCCTTGAACTTTACATGCATTTCAAACATTATTAAAGTGAAAGCATATACCATAGCAAATCTAACAAAGTGAGGAACATGTAGTTTCTGTACAATTCACTTGTGCTTTAATAAAACAGCCTAAAAACGCCTCCCCTGACCTCCAGCTGTACACTGACAAAACGAGGGTTACATTACTGGAATGGTCAATACCTTGGCACATTTTTTCTTATCTTGGGTTATATATTTTTTAAGAATTTTATGAAATGCACAAAAGAATAAAGAAACAGAGACAAAGAGCTAAGAAGAGATCAGGGGGAAAAGCAGATTACTGCAAATTGCCGGGGGTCAGGCCATGCTGCCTTTGGAAATCGTTTCACTGCGACCCATTTGTCATCGAGGAGTCCTTTGAAAACAATATTGGGTGCACGATCTCCCCCCTCTGAAACTATATTCGTGGGGCTAAAATCATGTGTTGCAGCTCTGAGCTGAGTTACTGAGAATTCCCGGAATTGGGGTACCGAATTGATCCCAAACTCATGTACATTGGGATTGTAATTATTCTCTGCATAAAAACACAATCACGCATGGGCATCAGAAGAAATGAAGCTGAAATTATGTCGATTGAACTGGTCATGTGAACAACTTCACAGATACAAAAGACTGAAAATATAGCCAATGAAATCAAAGACAACGACGCGTTTAATCAAAATGAGGCACCGTTTGTGATCTTGATCTCAATTGTATTGTTTGCTAATCAGTGATACACAATGTTTAGTATCATATAAAGTTGCACCAGAAATTGTGATGAACTGGCTATATGAACAGTTAGAGAGATAGAAACAGCTGAAAATGGCCTGAGATATCAAAAGCAACAGCTGCTTAGTTGATATGAGCCATTGGTGTGACTCACAGGGTCTTCATCTCGATTTGAAAAGGGATTCATTGCTACAAAAAAGGAAACAGTCTCTCAGATTTGAGTGCCAACGGAGAGATGAACATGATGAGATCCATTGCTCGCATAATCTCCATCCCTACTCAATTCTCACGAAATGGAGGAGATATACCCCACATATCATCTCCAACTGGGAAAGAGAGAGACGGAGATAGATATCTGTTAGCTTATCTCTATATCTTGCCTTGTGATTCAACACATACAAAGGTGATAGCTTTGCACGATTGCTTCGTATTTTGCAGAACCTCCATCCCTACTGGATTCTCACAAAATGGAGGAGATATACCCCACAATTCATCTCCAATTGGGGAAGAGAGAGACAGAGAGAGAGACATCCGTTAGCTTATCTCTATATCTTACCTTGTGATTCAACACATACGAAGGCGATAGCTTCGCACGATTGCTTCGCATTTCTGCTTCGTGATCGAAGAGCGAGCAGCAACTCTTCTCTTCTCTCCCTACCCCCTTACCTTGGTGACGAATAACACATGCATGCAAATGAGGGATGAGACATGGATGATGCAGAAGAAGCCATACATAGCATGTGAAGCCAGGAAGCAAAGACGCAATAAGACGAAGATGAAAGGAAAGGAGATCAGTCCAGGGGCGCTTACCCGGAAGCTCGTTTCTCGCACCATCTGTAGTAGTCGTGGAGGGCTGCGTCGGATCAAGCCGAGAGGAACAACAACCCATCGCTCCTTCCTGTCTGGTTTCTCTCTGTTGGCCGTTGCTTCCGTTCAAGCAGAGGAAGGGTCCCTTGTGAAGACAAAGGAAGGAAGGAATGAAGGAAGGAAGGAAGGGGGGCAGATGCAGGCCCAGAAAGGAAGAAGGAAGAAGAAGGAAGAAGAAGAAGAAGAAGAAGAAAGAAGAAAGAAGAAGAAGAGGGAAGCAGCTATGAAACAGAGGAGAGCTCAGGCTTTCTCCCTCTCCTCTGCTGTCTCTCTCTGTCTACAGTGACCTCTCTCTCTCTCTCTCTCTCTGCATTCTCTGCACTCCTCCGCCATCGCTGGCGCCGCTGCAGCTCGTCCCTGTCTCTGCGCTCGGGCTCATCAGCACCGAGCCTACCTTCCCAGACCTAATCCCAACCCTAATCCAAAAACCCAAGCAGCACTAATCCCAACCCTAACCCTAAAGCCCAGCACTAATCCCAACCCTAACCCTAAAGCCCAGCACTAATCCCAACCCTAACCCTAAAGCCCAGCACTAATCCCAACCCTAACCCTAAAGCCCA